>BRYE01000009.1:3645000-3650000 GCA_030159115.1 Actinidia arguta var. hypoleuca | reverse complement strand
GACACGTCTTTTACTTATGCTTCTAGGCAAGAAAATAACTTACAAAAATTAAAACTGAGCTCATTTTGAAGCTTTTCAACTTTTACTTTTAAATAAGCTGAATTTTATCAGTTTTTTAGGTTATTAACTTAAAATAAGTTGTAAACATGTTGGGTGCAACTTTTTATAAATTTATGACAAAAAAAAGAGGTTAATTTGTTTGGTTAAACAAGTTATCGAATAACTGAGTGTCTAAATTGCCCTTAAAAAAACTATAGAGGACATTTTCAAATAATCAACGGTTACCATATTCAAAACTTTCAAAATGAAATTGAGCTGTTTTATTCATGATTTTTTTTTTAGAGAGAGAGAGAGATGTTTTTTCAACTAACTGTTTTTAACTACCATTCCAAACAGGAGTTAGTTCCTCCTTTTGTGGATTGCATGTGTTTTTTAAGTGTTTTTTTGGTGTGCCAATGTTATCTTCATTTGGTTGGTAGATGCATGCTTCCTTTATAAATGTCTTGGCGAGTGGATAGACACCACCAAAGCATGATTTTTTTTAGGGATTTGGTGGTTGGTTTTTTGAAAAAAGAAAAAGAAAAATGTGAAACAAATGATTGGGCAAAAATGTCTTTTAATGTCTAATTTTATCTTTTTTATAAAATTAATTTTTAATTCATAACATAATAATAATTTTTTATAAAACGTTTATGATTATATCCATAAGAATTTATAAACGAACATGTGTAATTTTTTTGGCAACTCATGAGAGTTTTGAAAGAATCATAAAATTTATCAAATATATTCATAGAATTCATAACAAGATATTTTATAATAATGGTCATAAAAATTCATAAAAAATCGATATAATTCATAACCAAACTAATAAAATTCATAAAAAATAGTTAGATTTTACTTTAATTGGTGTGCTTTCATGACAATTAGTGCTTTGAAATAACTAATTTATTATTTGAAACTACACTAATTTATAACAATGACTATAATATTCATAACAAATCAAAATAATTTATAATCAAATCAATAAAATTTATAAAATTAAACTTCAATCGGTGGCTTCCATGGTGACTAATTCATTATTTGAAATCATACTAATTTATAACAATCACCATAATTATTCATAATCAAACTAATACAATTTATAAAATCAAATTTAACTTGTTATTCAAGTTGTCATTATTATTTATCAATTTATTTAAAGGTTAAGATAAAAAGTAGTTCATCTAAGGGCAATTAAATAAAATGTACACTGTACACTTAAAAAAAAGTATATACCGAAACGTCTCCCATGTAACAATTGTGTTTTTTTTTTAAAGTTAAATTCTCAGTAATGAAACTCTAATACGAGGAAGAGTATATTTTCCATTGACTTTGCCTCAAGCCACGAATGTCTTCAATAACAAGCAATTACATGAATAAATAATCCAGGCTTGAAACGTAGCTTGTTAAACATTGCCAGCATTGGTTTGGGCACAGTGATCGTTACGGCATTGGTTTGGGCCAGGTCTTCGGTCCAAATCGCCTAGGCGAGGTCAGGTCCCCCCCTGAGCCGCTCAAAGATGGGTGAGCGTCTAGTGGACTATGAGATGACACAGATCACTGTGTATTAAATCTTGAACTTGTATGAATTCGCAAAGCACCCCTCTCTCATTACTAGTTTTAATATTATCATTTTCAATTAGTATTACGACGAATCTATTTAATCTTGTTATTATTTTTATTTTGACCAAAAAAATAAAATATATTGATAACTAAAGAATACGTATGATAATAATAGAACATTGTTAAAATCCATATTAATTAAAATTATATTTTAATTTAAATATATTTAATTCTGAATTTTGGAAATGGTTACAATGCGAATCATTTGTTGACATGTGTTAAAATCTGTGAACTGAATTAGTAATGTGCCAAATACATGACCTATACAAAAAAAAATTATTTTTTTGAGGATCACATATATTTTTTTTTAGTAAATTTTTATCCACATTAAACAAAAAAATATACTTTTGGACTCCTCTCGTCTAGAGAAATCGAAAAAATATAAAATTTTGATTAAATTGTGAAAAAATCACAGAATGCCAAAAAACTCAAACCCAATGTGGCCATGTGTATGGCACAGGCTATTTTCATCCACAAATTCTAACGGACGTGGATTCGGAGATCTACATTGCAACCGTTTTCAAATTTTAAGATTTAATATGTTCAAATTAAAATGAGAGACGAAAGTGGAATCCGAGCAGGTAAAAATTGGAGGGTGTAAAATTAAAATTGCCCTTTTATATATTTGGAATGTGGTTAGTACTTTATTTATAAGTGTTTTTTTTTGTGTGTTTGTATATATATATTCTTTTATCTCACTATCTTGACTGTTTGTTAGGTGTTAGTATATTTAATAGTGAAAGAACTTGACAAGTCTTAATTTCTTCTTTCTTTCCAAATTTGAAGGAGACAAGGCCAGCAAGTTTGATTTTGTTTAATTTGATTATTTTTTTTGGTGGATACTTTTATATTTTTTGATTATAATTTTTTATTTTTGAGGTTCGTCTTAGAGAAATCAAATAAGAAGAAAAAAACTATATTTACAAAAAAGCTACCAAAGACAATATTAATGTTAAATTGCTAATTAGTTATAAGGTTCATTTTATGAGATATTTGGCAAAGTTTATGTGTGCTAATTGCCTTCCGAACGCACAATCCTTCTCTTTTATTAAGGTTTGAGACCAGCTGTACTACAAGCATAACGCAAGCGGAGTTGCTTTTCTGTAAGAAAAATTATTTTTTTTACTTTTTTGATTCTTCTAATCAAGATGACCTGAAAAAATAAAATAAATTAATCAAAAACTAAAGGAAAATTACAAAAAAAATAGGTTGTCAACCAATTATACCCTATAATTTTAATTGTAACGAATCAAATCATATAGTTTTAATTTGATAATAATTTAAATTATTTGTTAGTCTTCGCCCGCCTAAGGCTAGCGAAACCAAGTGGTTCTCACACAAAATGCACAGAAACGACTTTGTATAAGGCTACCTCCTTTTAAAATCTTAATTGAACTAATTAACAATACAAATTAAAGAGTTTGTGTGTTATATTTGTACTAAAAAAGCCAAATTTGTATTGCGATTTTATGTAACTAGGGCTTTAAAAAGGGGAATACCCCTGTACAATTTGGTTTTAGTGCATTTTGAACGGGATTCAATTAGTTTCGTTAATTTTAGATGGCCAGAGACTAGCGAATAGTTTAAATTGTTATTGAATTAAAACTATAGAGTTTGATTTATTATGATTAAAATTGTAGTGTTTAATTTGTTCTCATGGACAAACCATGAGATTTTTATGCATTTTTTTTTAAACAAAAATAAGTCTATTGATGACAAAAAATAATCCCAATAACAAACATTACCCCTAACTTAGTAGGTGAAGGATAGGACAAGGGAGGTTAAAACTCAAAGTCATAAGATTTGAACCAAAGTATATCACACTTGGTAATTAAATCAGCTCTTTCTCCACCAAATCAACTCACTATCGGATCTTATACCAATTTCATAGTTGAAGTATCTTCTATTCTTTTCTTATGATGTATTGATGTATCTATTTAACGCGAAATGATCTTGAATAATTCTATTAGCTTGGGGGGAAAAAGAAAAGAAATTTTTAAGTTGGTTTTATTTTTTAAAAATTCAATTTTGGTAACTTGTTAAAAATAAGATTAAATAGATTATTTTCTTGCTAAGTCATATTGTATAGTGGTCTTCCTTTTGGATAAATGGCTGGCAAGAAGTTTGGAGACTTTTAGGTATTTTGATTGTTGTTGTCAAAATAACAAGTCAAATAGACAACCAAGGCTGGCAAATTTGGAAAGAATTTAAACTCATACGTAAGAAAGACTCACTTTAGTGAAAGACTAATGCAGAGAGAGAGAGAGATTTCGTTAATAAAGTAACTTTCCATATTCATCATAGAGAGAAAATAGACATGTTTTGTCATATTCCTACCATTCCAAACACATGGACTCCTATTGATATGATGTTACCCTCAAATCTTTGATTATTGGTTATTGATATTATTGAATGGTTGTGATTGGTATTGTAATTGGTGGATGACATAGTTTGTTTTTAGTGATATTTTTATTTTTGTTGAAAGTAACATAGATATTCCTCTAGCCAAGAAATATTTGATTAAAAGATGAAAAATATTAAATAAAATTATCTCCAACCAGGCCTTAAAGTATGGAAGATTCTTTCGATTTGAATGTTAAATTACTTGAAAGAAAATGGAGAAGAGCGCGGCAAGGAGGAGACGTCGGCTACCTATTATACTTGTTGGTTGATTGTCCGTTTACCAGATCGTTAATTGTGTCGGATTGTTAGTTGATTTACATGTGAGTTTGGGATTGATATAAGTTCAATTAATGGGTGTTTTTTTGTAAATGACCCCAGATGATGGAAGAAGAGGGTGATAATATAGTATTTTTGATTATATATTTGAGGGTATTAAGTAATTTTCTATTCTTTGTTTGCTTAATTACATGACAAATCCTGATAAGTGAAGTTAATGTAATTTTTCAAACGTTAGAGGAGCATATTTATTAAAAATAAACCTCAACAGAAGTCATTGTAATTTTTTCTTTAATTTTTTGTTGTGTTCTTGAACATGTCAGTGCAACGGGTACTTCGCCGAATCGAGAAGGGCATTTGGGGAATCAAAGGATTGGTGGGACTCGGACGATTAGCTATTTCGAATATTTATATAAGTTCAATTAATGGGTCCTAAATATAAGTTCCCCTTGAAAAATTAAAATTTGCTTAATTTTTACCAAAAAATTAATTTAAGTAAATTAGAATTGGTTACAAAAGTGGGAATTAATATTTTGTTGAAAAATAATAAACTTGGAATAAAATACATATTTATAACAACTTGAACTTAGTTATACCATTTTTTAAAAAATATGACCGAATTGTCTAAATTAAAACTTGATAGAACTCAATGGTAATCT
>BRYE01000009.1:3615000-3625000 GCA_030159115.1 Actinidia arguta var. hypoleuca | reverse complement strand
TAAACAGAAGAAGGAAAAGAGTCAAAGTTGTACAATTCATTCAAACAATATAAAAATATTCATCAAAATTGTAAACATCATCTACACAAGGATAGACCTACGAGGTGGGTATTCTAATTTTTTTTTTCAAAAAAATCTAACTTTACATTAGTATTAGCGATCGACATTTTCAAATTATATAAGTTTATCACCTTAAAATTAAAATTATTATTAAATTTGTGTTCTATATGTACATTTACTTTCAAAAAGTTAAAATTTTGCGTCGATCTTTGTTTCTGCGTAATAATGATGGCTTAGATAAGACTTGCATGTGGGCTTGACTTGGGACATTTCCCAAATTTGAGTGCATGAATTTGGAGTTTGAAGACCAATACTTATTATCTACGACATGCCCACTTGTGTTTTGTGTTTTTTTTTTTTAAAACGAATTGGGCGTTTAATTGGTATATTAAAAAGTCCAAACTATATATTTGGTTTATTAAAAAGTCATTTAATGAATACAAAGACTTTGTACTAACTACAATCAAGGTACTCTCGATTCAAACCTAGATATATAAAGAGAAAGTCTACTATTTCCAAAAGTTGGAAGAAGAAGAGCTGTTCTCTGAATCCAAAATTGGATAATAAAGATTCACTTAGTTATATGATCCCATAGATTCAATGAATCATAACTATTCATTTTAAATTTAGAGAACTTTTCTTGATTGAAATTTGGAGTCTATATCACTGCTTGATATATAAAACACTTTCTAAAAATTTAGAGACATATATATATATATATATAACACCAGTGTGAGAGGAAATTAAAGAGAAATCAAGGTATACTCTAATCAAAACATCACCTCATTCATTCATCTCTTACTTCAATAATTTAAAGCCAGTTTAATTCTTCACCTCTGTCAGGCTGTCTACCTATATTTTTAGATGATCATTTCTTAAGAAAGAATTGGTGGCTCAAAATTGTTTCCTAATTTGCATACCGGTTTTGCCAATCAATGGCCCAGTGACACTGAATTAGAATACATAAAATTTATGTACATTCATTACTTGTCTGACTTTTTTCTTAATAAATGTACAAGTATTTTAAAGTTTCTTACCTAACTCTCTAGTAACAATGTAAGCATTTGCTTTTACCTATTTGGATATTTTTTGGTCTTAAAGTGGTAAAACCGACAAATACAAACTCATAAAAAGTACATTAAAAAGTCAACTTAAAATGCATTGAAATAAACCGACATAATAGAAATACATAAAGCCCACCAAACATACTCTCAATAAATACAAAGAACCAAAAACCAATGGTTGGGATGATTTTATATATATATATAACTTTTAGCTATATTTTTATACATAATATTACACAATGTTACATGTGATCATGGTTACCGAAATCCTGATTTGAATAGTAAGATGTGTTCTAGATCGTAGGATCTTATGATCCATATCACATTAATATATTAAGTTATGTAGGATCTTTAAAAAAATTATATAGAATCTTATTACGATTTCAATTCCGATCTCAATCTCAATGGCGATTCTACAAATTTTCTTCTCTTCTTTTCCTATGACAAAAGACTTCATTTTCAAGCGTCTCTTTTTATAAGAAATGTCATTTGGGAATCCGAACAAATGTGATAGTCTCTCCTTATTTATAGATACGATTTTATTCCATTTGATTTCCTCTCTAAAATCAAAACTAGTGAACTCAGTTAATTATTTATTTGAATTAAATTGTAAATGGTTAAGGGAAAAATTGGCTTCTTTCCAATATTAGTAACCGTTTTGTCATATCTATTATTAAACACACAATAATTTGTCGTATACTATAATAGGCATTATATTATTATTTTTTTAATTATCAATGCATTAGGTTAATTTCATAATTTTTAATAAATTCTTATCATTCTCATATAATATTTTTATATTATTTTATGTTAAAAATAAAATATTACGATTCTCAACCCATTTACAGACATGAGCTTGTGATGGGCCATGGAGAGGGATGATGGCTTTAATTATTGGGAGATCCCGAAAATTGCATGCGTTTCGCGAGAGCGGTTTTTTTATATTCTTGGTTGCCTCTTTTACAACTGTCCACCATGTCCTTAAGGGCTCGTTTGGCTGGCGGATAAGGAGGGGGGATAAATTTTAGAGGGGATATAAGTTTTAGAGGGGGATAAGTTTTGGAGGGGAAAAACTTTTAATTTTGTTTGGATACTTTTTAGAATGGGTGGATAAGAGTGGGGGATAAGAAATGAAATATATATAGAGAAACAAAATGTAAAATATTTAGATATTAAAAATATATATTTTATTTCTATATATATATATAGAAATAAAAATATACATTTTGTTTCTCTTTATATATTTTTTTCCTTATCCCCCACCCCATTATCCACCCGGATAACTTTTAGTTAGGGTGAGGGCCACCCAAAAATTATCCGTCTCTATCCCTCTGTTGGGGGAAAAATAATCCGGGTAGATTTGTGCAACCAAACACCGGATTAAGGGGGGAAAGGAGGGGGGAAAAATTATCCCCCTCTTAATCCACCAGCCAAACTAGGCCTAAAATCCAATCTAAAAACAGAAAAGGTCTTACTTTGAGATGATGTCAATAACTGTAGGACTATTTATTAATTTTTTTTTTCTACAAGATTGCGTTTCTCGTGTGGTGTTCGTTCAATATTTTAAGTTACATGATTTATTTTATATTTTTTAAAAAATAAAATACTCCCTCCGTCCCTCGGAACAAGCAATATGAGATGTCCTAAAATATAGATCATATCAAAAACTCAATATATATATTAGCATTTTAACTAGATTAAAAAATCAAAATTAATGATTATATATATATATATATATATATTAGCATTTTAACTAGATTAAAAAATCAAAATTAATGATTAGATGGGTAAAATTAAAAAAATCAATGTGAATTATATGTAATGATTAGAGTGATTCTATTCGAATCCAAGTTTGTTCTCTTTAGCCCATTTTTACCTTCTACAAGATTATCAATAAAGACATAACAAAACTTAAAAATTCAAAAATTTATTGAAAATTTCGATATAATGAAGACATTTGAAAGGTCTTTTAAGGTAACTGAACAGTTACTTTTGGGTTCGTCGAACCTGACTAGAAGTAACAGCCCAAAAGACAACCGTTATCGATGGTAAATACCCCTCGTGGATAGAAGATTATAGCATTATTTATTATGAAAGTTTCATGTATTGATTTTAGTAACTCATGAATCATTTGGAGTATATATATATATATATATATATATATATATATATATATATATATTGTTGTTCTTCTATTGTAAGACACACTAAAAAAGTTAATTTTCGTTATGAGACAGATGGACGTAAGTTCAAGTTCCCCAAAGCTTACCACGGTAGTGTTCTGACATATATAATTTAGCCATTTTATCATTAGAGAAAGAGGCCAAAAAAATTTTCAACACCTTCACTAGGTGACGAATTTTTCTTAAAGAGACTGCGATTGAAGGATCAAATTTATTTGTATCTCATTCAATTTAGTTTCTGTAAATTTAATTTACGTATATTCAATTTAGTTTGTAAATTCAAATTCCTGCATATTATTATGTTCAATGAAAATTATTCTTATAAAATTCTATGTTTACCAAATATTTTACCAACAAAATAATCTCTCATCATAGAATCCATCTCCAAAGAGGTCTTCCCCATGCTTCACCTTGAATTTCATGGCAACCAGTGAAGTCATGAAATCTCTGCCGTCGGAATCGGAGTCTGAATGACGTCAACGATGGTTATCAATCCAATGGTTATCAATCCAGAGATTAAATTACTCACCGGATGTAAAGCAAAAAGGGTCAATACAACTTTGCATTGAGCTATTAAGGAAAGATCACCTGCTTGAGAATAATAAGTGTTTGCTTATTCGTTGAAATATTGCCGAAATTATCTCATATTTATTTGTGAAAGTTGGGTTTAGACATTCTTTGGTCAAGGTTTCGTAACTACAAGTATAGCTTTGAATCTAGGGTTATGGTTGATCAATGGGATGAGAGAGAGGCCACAACTGCAGTGAAGTAGAGGGAAGAGGTGGAAGACTGGGAGGTGTGGTAGTTCCAGTGGGGCAAGGTACCGGCGGCACTGGTCGGTGGCGGCTGTATAATGACCTGTGATGGAATTGATTTTTGACTTTTTAGATTTTTCTATGTCCTTATTGGTAATTTTATAAAAGGGACAAAATAAAAATTAATAAATTAAATGGGGCTAGAGAAAAAAAATGGGTTTAATTGAATCATCCTAATATTTATGTTCCTTTAAAAATATGATTTTCTAAAAAGGACCAGTAATATAAGACTGAGGAGTAGATGATACGTGGATTTCGATTTCGGGAGTGTCAAAGTAAACTACCAAAATAATATGGACTTTCCTTTTCGCATTTTTCAGTTTGAATTAATACAACAAATTCACAACTTTTCACTTTTAGATAATTTTAAATTGTTAACGGGTTAATAATTATAAAAACTTGAAACTTTTAACATGTTCAATCTCTATCTCTGACTCTTTAGGCAATGTTTGAATTAAGAATCTCTAGGGAAGAAAACGGAAAAAGAAATAAAAAATTTAGAGGATCCCAATAGTTCAGAATGATTGAATCAGTTAACTTTTAGTTTTTTTTTTGTCTCGTCAAATTCTGAATCCAAAGACAACCCATCGAAAATTGGGATGATGAGATTATATATACAAACCCTTAGATTTATCATGATATGATTATTTTTTTAAAAATAATTTAAGTAAATAACCTACAAAATAAACAGATCGAATCATCAAAGCGAGGCTACTGAAGGGAAGTTTGAATTCTTTTTAGGTAATGAGTTTTGATTTGAAAGTATAATTAGTTTGGTCAAGAAAAACAAAAACAAAATCAAAGTATAAAAACTTCAAATATTGCTGCTTCTTGATCTAGAATGGTTCATGAAGACTACTAGAGTTGATAACGATCTGAATTAGAATTCAAATTAGCTATATGTTTGTCCAAATTGGGGTTGATCAAGTTCAAGAAGCTCACAAATAGAACAAATGAAGGAAATATGACTAAATTTATTTATTTATTTTTCTTTTTTGGCTCGGTTAGGAGTCAATGAGAATAAAATAATTAGGTATTTGTTAAAAAATAAAGCTTTTGTTTAGCAACTAACTCAATAAAATCTATGCATAAATAATTTCAGTTCCTTTAAGTTTTTTGGATGAGCTCCTCACTGGATTTCATCCCTCCATATCCCTCTTGTGGGTCACACTTCTGAGCTCACACTGATAATCGAAACTGTTCAACTAGTATACCGCAACGAAAGTCATCCATGCAAAAAAATCAATTTCATTAGAGTTTCAAAAAAAAGTAACAATAATTATTTTAAATTCCTCAATTTAAATTTCATATTGTTTTTTAATAATCTCGCAACAATGAATATATAAAAATAAATGCAAATATTTGTTCATTAAGACTGTATTTGGATCAATGATTTATTGAGGAAAAAAAAATCGAAAATAGTTGAATCGTTTAACTTTTTTATTTCTGTATTTTTTTTCCTCATCAAATCATTGATCCAAACACATCCCAAGAGTGTGGACAAACAAAGCTTAGTTGGATTCATTTCAATCATAAAAATGGTGTGTTCCACCACAAAATCGTCTGTCTTTATTGGTGACAAAATCATTTTCTTCTCTGTTTCCCACGAGTTGTATCCAAACTGTATTTGTCGTATTTTCCTTCAATCCTATTCTTATTCTTCTTTATTTTTTGTCAATGATTTTTCTACTATACTCACATGTATTTTTCTCTTTTGGACGGTGAACTGAGAGTTGGCTATTTATGATACTACTCAACAATACAAATGCTAAACGGGTTGTGTTTGGATTGAACCTGCATAACTCGAAATAGACTCGACTAATCCGCTTAAAATACTTAGTGTCATTATTTCAACCAATTATAAAAACACTAAATGATAGAACATCTGTGCAAGATTGTCTCAATAACAGTACTCATTAATAAAGTCGTAGTTAAAGTACTTTCCAAACCTGAGTGTACGTAATTGTGTTTATTGTTCTCACGTCTGACAAAGTGGGTGAATAATACGTACCCCAAAACATGATTGGCTTAAACAATGAGGTGCGTTCCATATTTCAAAACATAGTAAGTCACGAATCAAAATTATCCAAAAAAAATATAAAAAATAGTAAAAATTAAAATTGTAATATATAAAATTTACTAACAACTTATTGATTCTATAGAAATGTGGTATCCATTTTCAATTAAACAAGTCAACACTGGTCTATTCTTGTCCAAGTAACTTCCAAAAAAAGAAAACGAAAAAAGAAAACATGGTTCTCATTTTTTTTAAGGCTTAATTTCATAAACACTCCTAAATTATTGTTTTTTTTTATCACTTTCACCACTTCATCTAAAAAGTGAATCATATTGACTCCCTTAACTATTTAATTGTATCACTTACATCCCTTCCACTACTAATCTTTTTAAAATATTACGAAAATCGATCACGTGTTGTCCATGTGCTTAAATTAAATACTCTTATATTTAAATATTCTTATTTTTTGTAAAAAATAATCCAACGCTCTATTTAAAATCTTATTAATAAGGGTTAAGTTTGATCCCATAATGACTAAATAAGCCTGTATATGAAGTATTGATTTATTTTTTATAAAAATATTATAACATTTTAGACATAAAGGAATTTAATTTATGCACATGGACAATACATGATTAATTTTTATCATTATTTCAAATAGATTAGTAATTCAAAAGGTGTAAGTGATACACTTAAATAGTTAAAAGGGTCAATATAATTCACTTTTATATGAGGAGATAAAAATAATAAAAGGCGACAATTTAGTCATTATTTGTGAAATTAAGCCTTTTTTTAATTAGTAGAAGGTCTGTTCCAAACCTACGCAAACGTGTGATAAAGGGAAAATTTTTAAGGACAGGCAATAATTTTAAGGATAACATATTAATTTGGGTGACGAGCCTATGTTAATTTCGGTCATTACTATCTATCTCACAATTTTTATAATCTTCTCAAAATAAAAAATAATAGAATAGAGAGTACTCACTTCATTTTTTTCAATATATATTTTTTATTTTCATATGAGTTTGAGCAAATTAGGAAATATAACGTAAATTAAAAAATGTAATAGGTAGGATTTTCAAAAACAATTTTGGCACTTATAAAAAAGAGAAAGGCTACAGTGACCGATGGTTTTACCGATATTGTTACCGATAGAACCAAAACGACGTCGTTTTGGTGTGAAAAATCAAAACGACGTCGTTCAACTAAAAACCATTTTTGGTGTGAAAAAACCAAAACGACGTCATTTTGATTTTTTCACACCAAAACGACGTCGTTTTGGTTCCATCGATAACAATATCGATAAAACCATCGATGACTGTAGCCTTTCTCTATAAAAAAATATATTACAAAAGCGAAGACATTCGCGTGCGTAGTCACAGCTAATTTATAGATATGCTATAAATCAGTCGTATAAAAGCCACTCTATATGAATTGCTGGTCAAAAAATGCTAACGGTATGACCAACACACTTTAGGGGTAGTGCTTTGATTGGTTGATGATTTTGAAACTTGTTTTTTGGAAATTTTTTTATGGGAAAATATTAAAATATATATTCAAATTCTTAAAAATTATTTTTAATAATAAAAAAATAATATAAGAAAATAATAATTATTTTATTTTAAAAAAAAAAAACTCTAAAATATTATTTAAAAATTTTATTTCTTTTTCGAGACATATCATAATTGCATATAACTTCAAATTGAAATGTACTAATTTTTAACATGACCCTTTTATTCATATTTCCTAATACTTACATTCATAGCAATTTCGTAGGGATCGTTTTGAAAATTTTAAAAAATAAAAAATTCTGTTTGGTATAGTTTTTAGATGCAATTTTGCAGAATAATTTTTTAGAAACTATTTTTAAAAATAAAAAATTGTTAATATCATATGTTATTTAATTTTTTAGCAAGAATATATGAAGATATCCTTTTAATGTTTTCTCAAAACGTATTGTATTATAGGAATTGTCATAAAATAAATTTTGAAAACCAACAAGCCCGATATTGTTGGAGTACGTCCAAACGGATAATCAATTATAAACTAATGTAATGTACGACTAGAAGCAACATGTCGACAGGACCACTGAATAATTACTCCAAAACGGCAAAATAATGTTTCTCATGTTCTTTGTTAGTATTTCACCATTGACAATACTTTGCTCTATAAAAAGCCCTCCCATCCCCAAGACTCTCTCACAGCAAAACCAGTGGTTCAGCAATTGGAAATAGTCTCTCCATTTACTCACCAATTTAGAGAGAGAGAGGGAGAGAGAGAATGGCTGGCAGTGTTGTTCTCAAGAGCAGTTTCCTCCCATGGGTCCATTCTCAAGATGGCCATTCTTCTTTCAGTCCATTGTCCAAAACCACCACTTCTCTTCTTCACAACAAGAAGCAAAAGGTCACCCACGGTCCCACCTCTCTCTCTCTCTCACACACACACACACAGCAAACCCCGGATTTTTCTGTACATTTTTTAGAAACTTTGTTACATGAATGGTTTTTCATATTCATTTTTTACAGTTAATTTTCAGAAAACTTGTTTCGTTCATAGTTTTCGAAACTTGTTTTTTGGAAATAATTTTTTTTTTTTTTAAGTGCATACTTGACAAAATATAAATAGGTGTCTTCATATACTCAAAATCATTTTTACGACAACAATGCTTTTATTGTCGAAACCAATTTATGAAAACTATTCTACAAAATTAGTTCTGAAAACTGAACAGAACAATGTAGTATATATTTTTTTAGAGAAAGATTTGGGATACTGAATTTAAGATTAATCAATTATCAATATACTTTGTTATATCTATTTCCAAACCAAATCCATAAATTTCTCTTTAGAAAAAAATCAACCAAAGTTTGGGATGTTTAAAAAAATAATTAAAAATTTTCACTAAAAACAAAGATAAGTCGATTTTAATAATAAAAAAAACTACAAAAAAATCAATCAATCAATAAAATACTAAATCAAGGTGGAAAAAATTAAGTCGATATGAAATGATAAGATTTTTTTTAATATAAAATAATGCTAGAAACAGATAGCACCTGTGATGGATTGCTTGGATGTGTTTTCATTTTATTTTAATTTTTGCTAAAAAGTTCAATTTTATTTTATTTTTATTTTTTTTAAATTGTGTGAAGTATTTATATTTATTAATTTTTAAAATATTTCTTTTGCTGACAAATGTGATGTGCACAGTGTATTCAGGTGAGAGCTTGTCAGGACAATAATGCAAGTGATAAGAGCAACATCCTACGAAAGATAGACCACAACCACACAACCCTCAATTTCTCTGGAGACAAGCCTTTTACTCCCCTCCTAGATACCATCAACTACCCGATTCACATGAAGAATCTTTCCATTGAGGTAATTTTATTTTTTTTTTAACTTACTTTTGAAGAAGAAAAAGAGAATAAAATCTGAAAATGGGCAGTTTTAGGAATCTAAAATTAAGTTGACACTGTGCTCCCAGATTAATCAGTGTTGAAGAGGTCGCCAACTCGAGTCCCTTTACGACTTTGCTCGGTCGTTAATTTCAAGACCCTTAGATTAGTCTTTCAGACCCAATTAGGCTGAGTGAAAATACTGAGTATCAAAATAATAAATTAGTAGTGATTGGCTCTGCATCTCGATCCAATGGAAAATACACTATCAATTTTGAATGTAAAATCTCATATTATTTACTTTTTTACCATTAGAAACTTATAATATAATTAAAATTTACTCATGTAATTTTGTTAATTAAGGATGGCCGTATATAGATCCCTCTGCATCCCCAAAGTTAGATTTCTGAATCCACCCCTAACGATGGATGCAGATTTATCAATAGTACTCCCTTCTCTTTGAATCAGAATA
>BRYE01000009.1:3580000-3582500 GCA_030159115.1 Actinidia arguta var. hypoleuca | reverse complement strand
AATGTCAATCATTTGATACGATTTTTGCTTTCTACTCACGGACAAAAATCAACTTAAAAACCTAAAATCATCTAGTGATTTTAGAAGCTCTATTGTACGACTCTAATTTTTAATTTTTATTTTTAAATAATTATTTATTTTATTGTAAGGGAACAAATTATACCTGCTAGGGCAGGGACTTCCGTCGAATTACTGTTATAAAGTAAGCTCGTTGGTCCCATTCGTCAGAGCTCGTGCAAATACTATTACACATTGGTCTTACTAGGGCGAATGTCTTCATCAAGCTATCGCTACAGAACAAGCTCAGAGATCTTCTGTGCCAGGCTCGGAGCAGTCACTACCGAAGATAAATTCCGTCCGAGCTAAGGCCATCGTTACTTTCGAGATGTCGTTGTTCAGCAAGCTCAGAACAAGAACCGCGCTGAAAGCTTGGACGAGAGGTAACGGCCGACGGTAATCCCAAAATATGTCAAGAGACAAAAGGTGACTTGCACATCAGAATTCCTTCTAACAACCCCCATGCCCGGATGGAAACATCGGTAGTTGATAATGAGCTATTAGCCACGCCATCGGGACATGGCTGGGTTAGCCGCCTATCCACTGACACAGCAGTCGACGCGTATAGGTACGCGCCGAGTTGCAATCTGTCGAGTGACAAGACAACTGGCGCGTCAAGTCACACGCTGAGTTAGGCAATAAAAGGAGAAATGTTGTTCTCACAAATGTACGTGCAATCTTATTATCAGAACATACATACACTTTCTCTATATATATTTTCGAACGTCTAATTTTATCTTTGGAGGGCCGTTTTTCGAAAATATTTTCTATGGCCGGTCTTATTATTTCTGTGACTACAGTTAGGGCATTACTAGTTGTACGAATGACGAGTTAAGACTACTAACACAGCCATAAAACCGTCGTAAATGTCTATTCTTAATTTCTTTTCTTCTCTCCCTCCATACACTACACCTCACATTTATATATAAATTAAAATACGACAAACACCCACCAGTATACTTATCTATAATATAAATCACAATTCATTTTGAATCTCAAATCTATCTCCCGCTATCTACGGTTAAAATTCATTTGAATGAATCTAACGGCTGAAGTTTCACCTAAGTTTAATTTTTTTCTCTAAAAAATATCACTTCCTTCTTCTCAAATGTGTGGAATCCACATATTTTTTGATCCAATTGATAAAAAACATATAAAGTTAGACATATTTTTTATCCATTATATCATTTTTTTAGTTAGACCCACACACACAAAAAAATACATCTTTTTATTTTCTCATTTATTATTTTTTTTGTATTTAATAATTTTATTATTATTTATTCAAACTAGTAATACTTTTTCAAAATTATTATATTTTATAATTTATTCTCTATTTTATAGCAATGTATCTATTATCTGACATTTATATTTTATCTGTTTTTTAAGTTATAAAACTCTAATGAATACGCCTAAGAGAGAATTTTTTTTTTTTGTATTGTCCGTGAGCACGGACAATTTCTAATATCAAACAATACATATATGGTAGTGTCTAAAGTTCATAACCAACCTATTAAACACTTACTAAACAAATCAGAGCTAAAAAAGCATTTAATCGACAGTAATCGAGAGAGAAAGTTAGAGAGAGAGAGTAAAACCGCTAAAAAGGTGCTTTCTCTCTCTGCATTATCTCTAATTTATGGAGACAACTGCAAGTTGAAATAAAATAATAGAAAATAAAATAAAAAAATTTGAAAAGATGGCACGAAAAGTAGATCAGAGATTCAGATTTTCCCTCCCCCCGAAAGCATTTCCCAGAAATTCTTGCAACTGAAAGTACTTCCCACCGCCCTATTTTTCTGTAAAATTCTCTTCCCCTCCCCCCTCTCTCTCTAAATTCTATTTCTACCATAAAAACAAGTGATTTTTACAAATACTTCCCCTAAGATTTCGGGCAAATGTAGTTAACAAAAAAATACAATCCCATTGATACCCACCTCTTCCTTCTTCCATCGGACAAACCACAAACCCCACATGCCGTAACCCTTGTATGTCTCATATCCGTTCCTGTTTGAGCGTTTGCTTTATGTTTTTTACCATTCTTGGTTTAGTATTCATATAGAATGAACCATTTGACCTTTCAAATTAGACAAGCTATCGAGCATGTTTGTTGTAACTTATTAGCTGTAATTTTTGTATGTGTGTTTTTTGCTTTAAAAATTGTGTTAGAATATTGGTCACAACTTCTGCTTTGGGTTCTACTTATGGGCTAAACATAATTTAAAAATAAAAATAAAAATAATTTGTGGAAGCTCTATTATTGATTTTTTTTTTTTTTAAAATAAGTAATTTTTTAACATAAATTCAGCTACAACAAATGACTCATTATATGATGACCACTAATCTTTCAATGAGAGATTTGATATCAACAAACCATCCAAACCAAAATGTCAAACGAATAAGAAAGTTCTAGTAGAGAGAATGAAAATACTGCAAAAAAAGTTTG
>BRYE01000009.1:3560000-3562500 GCA_030159115.1 Actinidia arguta var. hypoleuca | reverse complement strand
TGATATTTTTTTTGTCGTTTGATCAAAAATTTTTTTTTTTCTATTTCTCGAGAGAAGTCCGAAAATATAAATATAAAAAAATTCATCTAACATTGTAAAAAATTCGCTAAATATGAAAAAAAAATCATTTTAAATGATATCTATATCTCTATTTTAGAGGGTTTTATTACTACAACAAACAAACTATACAGTGAATGAATCTATGAATTTATGAGAGGAAACTAATAGTTTTTCTATGGTTCCTAATTTGAGAAAAGAAGAAAAATTCAAAGGTCAAAAAGGAATCTATTTATATTTCTAAACTATATACTATTACAGGGTGAACACTTGTTCGGATATCTCTCAGTGCTCTAATTACTATCATTTTTAGAGCATGGTCCAACAAGTTCTTACAATGAAAAATATACATGTCCAATTGATACTATACTAACTAAATTTAAATTGATGTTACAATGAAAAATATACATGTCAAATTGATATTATACCAACTAAATTTAAATTGATGTTATGTATAAAATCTATGTAAAGATAAATGATTTTTTAAATGGAAACTATGCAAATAAATTCAAATATTAATGACATAATGTAAGTTACCTTTTCTTTTCAATTACCCTTTTTTTTTCTTTCAAATTGCCACATGATATAATTTTTTTGAATTGTCAAGTTTTAACTTTATCATGTGTTTAGAATATGGTGTTTTTGAGTCCTATTACGGCCTTAGAATTTAGACCCATAATTTTTTTAAATAAAAAATTTAGAACAATAGGATTTCTCGGTACTTTTAGGTAACAAGATTGAACAAGGTACTATAAAATATAGTTTGTATTGTTAAAAGTAAGTGAGTGTGCTTGGTAGGCTTGTCCCACATTGAAAGTTTACAAAACTTTTGTTGGGTTTATAAAGTCTTGCACATATTACTATGTAAATTGAAATTGAGTGTTTTGGGTAGTTATCCAATGTTTTGCGTTGCACGCGCACATGTCTCGCGTGGCGCAATGTGGCGCACTTGGCACGTGTGAAATTAATTAAAGGCAACATTATTAATTTTTTTTAAATCCAATTATCTTTTAAATTTTTAATTATCATAACTGTTTAATTTTTAAAATTAAACAGCCATGACTGTTCATTTGAAATGAATAAACATGGATTTTAGATTTAAATTGAAAAGACACATTTGTACCCTTTTATTTTATATATATATTGTTATCTTTATTTCAATTTTACTTCACGTTTAGTCTTACAACTTTCGTATTAAGAGAAGTTTTGAAGTAAAGTCTTTAAAAAGTGCTGTTTGCAGATTTCAAAGTCTTTATTGTATCCTGAAAGTGTTTTGCTTATAATCCTGCAGCAACATAGTGGGAGCAAATAACACTTTAAGAAAAATGTCTATTGATACGCCTCAAAACCACAAGTTTTCTGATTTCAGGTTATTCAAATTTAACAGGTACATTTAAGCAGCAAGATCAGAACACAATACTACCCAAAAACAACAACAAAGAAATGAACAACAACGTTTTTAGCTAAGCTTCAACAGCAGAAATGGGCTCATACAAACCTATCTCACTTTCAGCCGCCCCAACCCCTTCTTCGCGCTTTTTACATTCGTGGTAGAACACCGTGAACATCACGAACACAAAGAATTTAAACGCACAAATCAAGAAAGTCTGGGGGATAACCGCGAGCATTGGCATCTGAATCGCGCCCTCAATCTTTTTGCTCATGGCAAAGGCTAACATGTAAATGGTTCCACTTGTGATCATAAAGAGTAGCTTTATAGCACAACCCTGAAGCCTTTTCCCTCTCATGAGCCCCCCTGCCCTGTCAATAGCCTTTAGTCCACATGAACCATCTTCAAGCACCGAAACAACTAGGCTCAGCATCCAAACTGCAGCCACATAAAGATAACAAAACACCCCTAAGATCAACGTGCCCACAATTAGGGCAACCAATAGAAAATCCTTAGCCACGACCAAGATTATCCCAATCGAGATTAAGAATAGAAGGGTGATAGAAATAGATATTAGATCCATGTAAAAGCTGGTAATCACCGGCCCCTTCCACCTTGCTCCAATCCTCAGCAACAGCTCTTTCGAGTTCACTTTTTTCCCAGTGTAGGCATTCGATGATAAGAAAATAGACGGTACCAAGAACATTACCCAGATGACACAAGACAAGAACCAATCTGCCATTTCCAACAGCAGAAAATGCCGGATCTGCCTCCGCGTAGCCTCATCAATTTCAGGGGGGCCCTCAAGATTCTTGCTCAGAATCTTGGTATCAGCGACTAAATCGGTCAATGTAGGTGCCAATAGCAAAATTTTACCATATGCCAATAAAGAGTAGAGGAAAAACGCGGAGAGGAAGATAGATGCCGCGGCTGCACCATTACGGATTGTGATTTTGAGGGCTTCTGCTGCAATTGAAAGAACGCCTAAACGTGGATTTTGACCTACGATGCTACATTTTGACTGGCTTTCGTGTTTTTCTGGCTGATTTTTCC
>BRYE01000009.1:3522500-3530000 GCA_030159115.1 Actinidia arguta var. hypoleuca | reverse complement strand
TGGCGGGTGGCGGCGGTGGTGGAGGAAGAGGAGGTGGTGGTGGTGGTGGTGGTGGTGGGTGGCGGCGGCGGTGGTGGAGGAGGAGGAGGTGGCGGTGGTGGTGGTGGTGGTGGTAGTGGAAGAGGATGAAAAAATTTTGGATGAAATTTTTTTGAAAACAAAACAAAAACATCTTTTTCTTGTTTTCATTATTTTCAAAAATAGTGAAAACTGTTTTGTGTTGTTTTCATTTATTTTTTGCAATACAAATAAGTTTTCTGTTTTCATTTCTAAAAAAAACAAAACAAAAACAAAAAAATAAAAATTAAACAGTTAACAAACATACCCTTAATGATTTATTAATTATTTTATTTTCTTAGTCTTTTTCTTCCACTAAATGCTCAATCCAAACACAACTTAAGAAAAAAAATGATAGAGAAACAAACGAACAAATTTAACTTCTTTTGTTATTATATTTTTTTTCTAGTTATAAATGCCTCCATAAATTCGTGATCGTTAACAACTGAAATATGTGGTAGAAAGGGTGTGTTTAGGCAGATAGGTGGGATGTGTCTAGTAGCTGTCATATTTGTGATATCATTATCAAATGAAACTAAAAAAAAATTCATCTAATTTTAATAAAAGTTCATCAAAAAATTAAGTTAATTTATTTTTGTCTTTAATAAAAATTTTTAAAAATTTTAGTATTTTTGTATATTTTCGGATTCCTTTTGTGAAACTTTGATTAAACGGTGAATAAAATTCACAAAAAATAAAATAAAATAAAAACAACTAAATTAGTTTTAAAAAAACTAGCCCAAACTGGTTCTTAGACTGTGTTTATATCAAGAATTTAGGTATGATTTTTTGCGGAGAAAAAAAAATAAGTAAAGAAAAATTAAATCTGAGCCGTTTAATGATCTATTAATTTTTTTTATTTTCTTATCTTTTTTTCACTAAATGCTTAATCCAAACATAGCTTAAGAAAAAAAATGATAGAGAAACAAAGGAACAAATTTAGCTTCTTTTGTTCTTATATTTTTCTTTCTCGTTATAAATTTCTCAATATTTCTCGTTATAAATTCCTCCATAAATTCGTAATCGTTAGTAACTGAAAGCATGTGGAGGAAGGGGGTGTTTAGGCAGATAGGTGGGATGTCTCTAGTAGCTGTCATATTTGTGATATCATTACCAAATGAGTGATAGTTTTCAACCTTTCTTTTCCTTTAAATGCTTTTTGTTTAAGGTGGAATTACCAAAATATTTTACATTTGGATAAAAGTAATTTAAAAATTATAAATATATATAAGGGTAATTTAATCAAATAAAGGCCACAAAGGGTGTGCGTTTTTTAAAAAATAGAGTATAAAAATTACTATCCTCATTATATATGCGTGTGATATCACTGTCAAATGAATTATAATTTCACACTATTTTCTAAATTATTCACTTTTTTTTTTGGATAAATGGAGTGCAGTCTCTTATTTGTCTAAAATACTCAAATGTCCTTTGACGTAGTTAAAATATTTAAACAAACAATTTAAAAAATGTATAAATATTAGGAAACAAAAGTATGCACCATTGGTTCCTTATTAAGTGCATTTGGATAAAATGGGAGTGCAAAATCACTATTCTTGAAAAATACTTGGTGATAATAAAAAGAGAAGTCCAACAAAACTAAAAGGTTAGAGATCTACAGTGCATACTCATATGTGGTGTAGTTTACAAAAATACAAATTTCACCACACGTGAGTATGCATTATTCATGCACTACACAAAATGCATTATTTATAGTAAAAATCTAATTATGCAGAATGATATAACTAAAGGTGTCAAACGGACGGGGGCACGGTGATAGGACGGGCCATTGTTTTTGAGATACAAGCCCGACACAATGTATTTATATGAACAAATCTTAAATTATGGCACGAGCACGAATGGGCCGTGCCAAGCCTAAATTTTTATCAAATTAGCACAACACGACACGACACGACGCAATTAAAAATAGGCACGGTACAGAGCACCGTAAACACCAAAATAAATGGGCTAAGCCAAGTCAACAAGGTACGCCCCATTTGACATTTCTAGATATAACTTTAAGGCATCGCTATAAATTTTATTTGTTTAAAAACGTAAAACTCATCTTTTTTATAGGTATGTCATTGCCACGTCATTTTGAAAAAAAATTACCTAGTCTTTAAAAATTCTGTTGGTATAGCCTTTTTTCTCATTAAATACCATAGTACTCTCATTGAATTCAATAAACTGTTGCTGTCCTCTAGGCAATTGAAGAAAGCTAGGTAGTAGTCAAATTGTCTTTGTCTTAGCCTTTGCTCGGTTAGTTGGAGAAGGAAAGAGACATGACCTCAAAAGTTTCAAAAGACAATTTCCAAATCGTTGCTAAATTTTGTAAGGTAGAAATTGTTATATCTAACTCCTCTGAGTGTGGATTTCGCTTGGCCTTTGAGGGGTTGCTAGAAAAAACAGTGAGTCATGTCCTTGGTGCTTATTGAAATTAACTTATCTAATCAAGGTAAATAAATGGTAGGTAAATTTCATTATGGGTCCTTGTAGTTTTATCAAATTTTTACTTCCAATTTGAATGACTAGGACCCTATTATTCAATTTTGTTACAATGTAGTCTTTTCGTTAATACCTATTAGGAGTAATAATTTAGACGAAATGGAAATACCTAAAAACTCATATGGCTATTTTTAGGGATCAAAGTTACTATAGTTAGGGGGGCCATGGTAATAAAATTAATTACCTTCTAAAAATGCCATATGAGCTTCCTATATACTCACTTTCTATTCAAATGCTTAATGGATTTTGACAGGAGGATTACAGTGGAACCAAATTAAAATTACAAAATCCTATAGCCTATTCAAATTAAAACTTTAAGGAACGATGAAATTCACCCATAAAATGGCTGACACCAATCGGTCCAGCCTTCCTTCGTTTTCTATGTATTTGAGTGTTTTCTAATTTAGTCTTCGTCCCTAGGCAAATTGAGACTCTCACACCCGAAACACGATTGGAGTGTTTTCCTATTTAGCCCCCGTCCCTAGACAGATTGAGACTCTCATGCACACCTGAAACACGCCTTCAAATGCCTACCTAATCTCCTCTATTTTTTAAACAATTTGTCCTTTTTTTTTGTTAGTGGGTCGGGGATGACGATGAAATTAATTCTAGATCTAGGTAATAAAAATTTACACCAAACATCTACGGACCAACTTGAATTAGAGTATAGTACCATAGCACAAAAAAGGAAGTTAAATCTTCAACTTTTTGGTTAAATCCTCTCAGTTTTGATTTTCATGTCTTTCTATCACGATGATTATTGTTATCTACCCAGCAACCACAGTTTATTGCTTCCCCTCCTTGAACTCCACTAGGATCAACTTTCCTTAATAGGTCGTATCTTAGTGATCAATTTCCACCTTCCTACCTTTACTCAATGAATAAGGACATAATTGACACTTTTTCCACAGATACGGTGGATTTAGGTAAGCATAGTACCATGTTGCCCGCATTGTATTAAGGGTCGACTTGTTTTAATAACGTGATCAGAACTATTCTTTTTATAGGATTTTTTAATACATAACTCATGTAAAAATCAAGTTGATAAGACATCAGAAACCATATGATCGAATCATATTCGTGTTACAATTTTACTCTCAAAATTATATTTGTTTTTTATTTTTTTCCAAACAAATTAATGTGATATAATTTGCGGTTAAAGATGTCTGATCAACTTGATTTTTCTTGTAAATAATTTACTTATCGAGCTCTAAAACATAAACGATTATATAATTGGACCTAAACTGGTATCCAAATAATAAGAGTAACACGGTAAGCCCAAAACATGTAGACTAAGGTTTTGTGAAGAAATTTACAAAGAAGAACGTAAAGGTTTGATAAATCACTTTATAAATTCTGAATTCAAACACAACTTAGTGTTACATGCTTTTTTTCTAAAAAAATACTAAATATCTAGAATTTTTAAAAAATATATATATTCAAAAAGTAAGATGTTTGGTATCGATTTGAAGCTGGAGACCGAGATATACGTATATAAGTCATACCTATAATGAATTTCGGAAGCAATTTTTCTCATTCTGGATATTTGTTTTTAAATATTTTTATTGAAATTGTAGCATTATCCTCGAAGAGTGGACATTAGATGAAAACACAAGAACTAATAAAAATGTCTCGTGAATGATGGGATACATGATATGGCCAAGTAGCTGGTGATTCACATATTTCATGCTTAGGACCTTTATTATAACTTTGACTTATTTAACTCAAGTTGTTCCCCTTATTTCCTTTTTAAGGTATGTTAGATATTATATTTTACTCCATCTATGATTGAAATCTATTTGAATTAATTCAATGACTAAGATTTCACCTGATACTATTTTTTTAAAAAAAAAATATCATTTCATTCTTTCCAAATGTGTAAGACTCACATAGATTCTTATCAAATGGACAAAAAAATATCTAAATCTGAGCATATTTTTTATCCATTAGATTATTTTTTAGTAGTACCCACACCAAAAAAATAAATTAAAACACCTCTTTCTTTTCTCCCAAATTAGAATTTTTTTTTTAAAATCATTATAGTTTTTAATTTATTTTCTATTTGGTAGCAATGTATATTTTATCTGACGTTTATATCTTAATTATTTTTTAGATTATAAAATTCTAACGAGTACATATAAGATTTTTTTTTTTTTTTTTAAGTAGTGCATGTGGACTTGGACAATTACTATTCTATATATATTGGAGCTAGCAGGCTAGCAGCTACACTAAACGTGCTAAAAAATGGTATATATAATGCGTCCAGGTCATTACCATAATCGTAATATTCATCACAACCAATCATAACAAAAAAATATAGATTTATAATAAAAGGTCGTAATATTTACCGAAATATGTATAACACACTATTTTTTAATATTTTTGACATATAAACATACCATAACATTCACCACACGGATCATAACATACATCACAATCGATCGTAATATTTTTATGATACACACCACTATAAAATTTTCATATATATAAATATATATAGAAAATTTACGGTGATTGAATTTATATGACTCATGCTCCTGCATGTAGTCCTAGACACAGAGGATTCAAGCCACCTGTAAATGTTGCTTTGGGTCCTACGTGCGTTTTTAAGTATTTTTTTTATTTTTAATGATTTTTTTTTCATCTTCCGCTCAATTTTTTTTATTTTCTATACTGTATATCGATAAAAAAGAAAATAAAAAGTAAAAAAAGAAAAGAAAAGAAAAAACTCATTGAAGAAAAATAAACGAAAAGAAGACCATTTTTTTCTTATTTTTTTTAGCATAATCTTTTCAAATATGTTATATTTTTCTTACTTTTCCGAGTCCTCTATTCATGATAAACAGAAAAAATAAAAAAATATTAATCAAAAGATTAAAAAAAACTATGTAGAAAAGTACACGTTTGGAGGAACATAAAATACATATTGATCGACAAAGCTATTGAAACATGTTTGAATATATGATATACAAACACTGTCTGGATTTCAGACGTTAGGAATGATTTTGTGGGACTAATGTTAATCTTTTTTTTTTGTTTGCTTGTTTTCTGAAAATGTTTGCCTTGTCGACAACCAAGTGCATAAAACATTTTGAGTTTTATTTGAGTGAAAGATTGACAGTTGCAATAAAATTTGCCAAGACTGCTTCGAAGGTGTTCTGAAATTAATAGTTTTAGCCGTTTTATACTGGGATGGTTTAAGGATTTGATAAAATGAAAAAAATATAAAAATAAAAAAAAAAAGTTAGATGATCCAATCGTTTAGAACTATTAGATCATCTATTATTTTTATTTTTTTTTATTTTTTTTTACCAAATTCTTAATTCAAACACGGCCTTACTGAACTGATTTGGGGCAATAAATTTGTAAATGCTAATTATTCTAGCTAGTTTTTTTATTTCTTTAAATATAAAAATAAAAATAAAAAGTCAGACGATCCAATCGTTTAGAACTATTGGATCATCTATTATTTTTATTTTTATTTTTTATTTTTTTACCAAATTCTTAATTCAAACACGGCCTTACTGAACTGATTTGGGGCAATAAATTTGTAAATACTAATTATTCTAGTTAGTTTTTTTATTTTTTTAAAAAGTGATAAGTTCACAATTATTTGGAGATAAATTTGTAAATAATAGTTATTTTAAATGTATTTTATTTTTAAAGTGACAAGTTCACAACTAATCAAGCTTTGTCCGGTTAATATTTTAGAGTCAGTTTTCCAAAGTACTTTTCAGAAGCTATTTTTTAAAACAAAATCACGAATTATTTTTCGTGTTTTATTCAGTATGCAGCAGAAATGATTTTCGAGAATTATAAAAAGTTTTTTTGGGTGTTTTCTAGGAAAACAAATTTCAAGAAATAATTTGAAATTAATCAATCAGACAAAATATTTATTTATTTTTTTGGAATAATATACAAAATACAAACTAAACCAAAATCATCTCAAACACGTCATTTTGCATTAATTTTTTAATTCATTACCCCACTTGTTCAGCACTTCCGTGGGACCCACAAATGAGACAGGCAAACCAACTTCTCTCTCTTCTCCCTATCTACACGCACTCACCTTTCTCTCCCTCTCCCTCTCTCTCCTTTCTCCCTTTCTCTCTTCTCTCTTCTCTCTTATCTCTCTTACACACACTAACACAAAAAATTAAGGCCCTGGTTGGGGTAGATAATTATAAAAAAAATATTTTTTTATATTTTTGATGCTTTTTTTTTATTTATCAAATGTTCAAACATATGTATGTACATATATAAAAATCAATAAAAATATTAATGTTTCTTTAATTTTTCAGGAGTGCTTTTATAGATACTTCAAAAAAATCGACAAATTCATTATGAGAGTAATGATGTGGCATTCATTTTTGTATTTTCGTATTACAAAATTTAAAATTTCATAAATTTTGTTACATCTAACAATTTTTGATAAAAATTATATTTTTAAAACTTTCTTAATAGATTTATCAAACAAGATTCATATCGAATATAAAATTATAAAAATATAAAAAAAATTAAAATAAAATTACAGTATAAATTTATCAGTCATATAAATATTATTATATTTATTAATTTTTATGTATGTACATATGTTTGAATATTTGATAAATAAAATTATAAAATATATACACTAGAGAAATACTCTAGTGTATATAATGCAAATAACAATATTTAGTTTGTTGGAATTCTAACATAGGTCCCATTTGGAGTACGTTTTTTAATTTTTTTTTTTCTAAAGGAGTTTCAATTTTTTTGGGTGTGTGTGGCCATTGGGAAGTTGGGTAATTTTTTTTAGATTATTTATAGTTGGCCAATTGTTGTTTTTTAAGTAAAAAAACATAAGAAAAAAATTACCAAAAAAGCATCAAAAAAAAAATTACAATTACCTACCCAAACGGGGCCTTAATTTTTGTGTTAGTTTGTGTAAGAGAGAGA
>BRYE01000009.1:3430000-3442500 GCA_030159115.1 Actinidia arguta var. hypoleuca | reverse complement strand
GCATTCTTTGAGGTATGCATAAGCATGTTTGCTTAGTTCATAGCATGACTCATCCTATTTCTTTTGGAAAGCGTGGGTACGTACCATTGTCCATTATATCATCCGTCCATTTTTCTTGGTATGTGTTGAAAGAAATAGTATAGTGAGAGAGAGAGAGAGAGAGAGAGAGAGAGAGGCTGTATTTGGCTGGTTTGGTTGATTGACAGAGGCTGTATTTGGCTATGAATAGATACTGTGGTGGTCGATGGTTTATTCTTCATCGATGGGTGTCAAAATATTATTAGAAGTTCGCGAAAAAAAGAATTAGGCTACCAGACGTGACTTTGATATCATGTTGAAAGAAATTGTAGAGTGAGAGAGAAAATTTCTATATGTTTTATTGAATGAATAAGAATACATACAAATCTTCTTTATATATAGAAAAATCAAAAAGAAATATGTTTGTATAAGGAAATAACAATAAAACAGCTTATCAATCAGACAGATATTCAAAATATACTCTGAAATATATTGCTCAATTATAGATATGTAATATATATCAGGGTATATTCTGAATATATACAGAATATATTTTAACTATATACACAATATATTCTACTATACAAGAATATATTATAATAGTATGATCCTTTAATCGACCACATCAATCACCAATGCATGTAAACAAGGATAAATTATTGAGTATTCTTAGAGCAAATCTTAATGGTTCTTTAATCTTAAAGTGATTGATCTAAATAGTGGAATTCATTTATTTTTTTTTGAATTGTGACCAGCATATGTAGATGTGTTATTTAGTAAATAGTGTAAAATAATACTCTAAGAGCACATAATAATCTATAGTAAACAAGAAATGTAACATATATTAAAGGGATTGGTCAACCAGTTATATATTTTTTACCACATGTTGTGATGCCTGATTAAGTTAATCGCAGTAAAACTTCTTGTTTCCCTAACTATCCCCTCCTATGATTGAAAAAAAAGCTTGAGAAACTTGGAATGAGAGGTATTCTTGTTCGGCTACTCATTGAGTAGGGATTACTATTTTCACGACTTGTAAAACGAGGTTATCTCCCATGGAAACGAGATTGGTGTTTAATGGTTGTGAGGCTTGGTGGACCCACTCTAGGGTTTGTTTTTGTGATTTGAATTGTTCTTCTTCTGATGTAATTTGTTAAATATATTATTCATACAAAAAATAAAATTGATTAGATATCGGTATTCATATGATCTAATCACATTTCATTGAAAGAGATTGAAATCAAGTTTGAATATTGAGAGTAAACCGTTAATTTTTTACAAGACATGTGATCCATGAACTCCAGATCCAACTTGTATTCACAAAAGTATTCTAATCAATTTCGAAGTTTATTATCTTTAAGTAGTTGTGAATTAATTACATTAAATGTAGTATTTTTTAAATTTGCACAAAGTAAATATTTAAGGAACTTCTATTGTTTATTATGCGAAGTTTTGATTTGATATTTTTTTAATATTTTTTGTTCAATTAAAATTAATATGTTTATGTCAATTTGCCCAAATTAAATATTTGAGAACTTCTCTTATTTATCGTGCGGAGTAAATATTTGAGAACTTCTCCTTTTTAATTGACAACTTTTTATTTTCTCTTTTAGAAATTTGTTGATAATTTCTTATTTGGTAATCTTGTTCATACGATAATGTAGAAGTTGGTTATTTCTTAATATGAAAATCATATTGATGATTTTTTTCTTTGAAAAATTGTTATTGTTAATTTGTCTATTTGAATTTTATATTGAGGTTGATAGTTACTCAAAATGAATTTTTTGGAAAGTAATTAGTTATTATGATTTTTTTTCATATAATAAATAGCCTTAAAATGAATATGTTGTAATTTTCTGTTATTTTTTTTTAATAAAAATATCATTTTCCATACTAAAATAAGATTTGGGTGACAAATGATGATGATCATTGTACTGTTTTAAGAAGGAGAAAGGCTACAGTTACCGATGATTTTACCGATATTGTTATCGATGGAACCAAAACGATGTCGTTTTGGTGTGAAAAAATCAAAACGACGTCGTTCAACTAAAAGCCATTTTTGTTGAAAAAATCAAAACGACATCGTTTTGATTTTTTCACACTAAAACGACGTTGTTTTAGTTCTATCGATAATAATATCGGTAAAACTATATGTGACAATAGCCTTTCTCTTTAAGAAGATTGTGGAGAACCTAAGTACATGCATCTATGCCTGTTGATAAAACACAATTCAATGGGTAGTACTGTCACGAGGGGGCCGACCAAGCTTTAGTCAACTGAGACAGCATGACTGCATGAGTGTGGAGTAGGTTAAGCAAAAATTTAGTAAGCATAAATGTGTCTATTTAGGTTGTGTCTGGATTGTGAATGTGTTTGTTGCTGGGGGTGTTCACAGGTCCGGTTGGATCGGGTTTAAAGTCACCTGACATCCGAATTAATTGGTTGGATTAAAAAAGTTTGAACTCGATTTTGATCTAATAGATAGTCTGTTCGGGTGGAATTTGGTCGGATTGGGATCGAGTTGGGTGAAAATGGTAAATTTTAGTATCATATTGTCCGGTTGGTCGTTCGGATTGGTTGATTGAATGGCCCGACATCAGAACTGAATGTGATCGGATTAGTTAAAATACACCCGTTATTCACCCGTAGAGTGAGCGAGTTCGATCGGATTTGCTTCGCGTCATGTGGGTTCGATCGGATTAGCGAGTGAATCAAATATTTGAACAACCCTATTTGTTGCTTCTTATTAGTGACAGTTTTTGCTTATTTCTGTTTTAAATGCTATATCAGAGTATTTATTACAAGTTTTATATTTGAACAACCCTATTTGTTGCTTCTTATTAGTGACAGTTTCTGCTTATTTTTGTTTTAATTGCTATGTCAGAGTATTTATTATAAGTTTTGTGTCTTATAAGCCAAAAAATACATTTAAAAGTTAAAAAAAACATGAGTTTTGGAAATCTCCTATTTGTTACTTTCAATTTCTGCTTTTGACTTTTGAATAATAATTTTATCGTAAAAGTTCAACTAGATCCTCTATGATTTCATAAAAATATTATACTGAGAAAATAAATAATAAAGGAAAAGACAAGTTAATGAAGTGAGGAACTGAATCTTATTTCTTTTGTTTCCTTATGCCCAATTTGGGAACAAGATGATTTTTTTTAGATTGTTTTTGTTTAGTGACCTTTTTTTTGATCATTTTTATAGAGATTTTTTTATTTTTTCGTTCCTTCTTGGAATCAGAAAAGTAAAATAAATAAATAATAATCTTGTTAAAAAACCCACTAAATTTCAATGTGAAAAAAATATTTTTCTTTACTTTTCTGAATCATCTTAAAAAATTCATTTTATTCCAATTTGGGTTTTACTTTTTTTTTTTTACTATTTTATATGAATTTAAAAAATAAACATTCTATATCTATATCTATATCTATATCTATATAGATAGATATAGATATGTATGTATGTCATTCATAATTGCAGGCATCACTTGCCATGCTTTGATTAGAATATTTTAGTCAAATGAGTATTTTAATATTTCTTATCCTAAAATCTGATTGTTATGTTAGGTTAATATGTACTCCTATATATTAATCCAACATTCAGCATTCAATAAAACTTGGAAACACTAGTTATCTAAATTTTATGAGTATTATCTTCTTCTTTTTTACCATACATCTTGTTAATGGCTTTTGAGATAAATTGAAAACTGCAGTTAAGTCCTCTTTTGGATACTTAGTTTCCAAAAAGTCCTTGGAACTCATTTAAAGAAATCTTTCTTAGGGAGACTGAAAAAGGGAGATGCAGTAGTACTTATCTTCTATTTGGAGTGTATGATGCACACCCTATTTAATAGCCATTACATGAGAAAAATCTTTAAATAAATTAATAACTAATAATATCAACTTGAATAGAAAATTAAACTTATTTTTATAAATCGTATTGGTTTGGTTATAAAATATATCGATTTTGTTATGAATTTTTGTGGTTATTGTTATGAATAGATTTTTTTATGAATTCTATTGATATATTTGATAAATTTTATAAATTTTTATGGGACGTTTACGAATTCTTATTGTTCACTTAAAACATTAATTGTCATGGAGCCCACCAATTAAAGTGTACTTTTATAAATTTTATTGATTTGATTATGAATGATTATAACCATTGTTATGAATTAGCTTGACTTCAAATAATGAATTAGTCATTTCAAAGCATTATTTATCGTAGAGCCCATCACTTAAAGTTTAATTTTAGGAATTTTATTAGTTTGATTATGAATTATTTTAGTTTGTTATGAATGATTATAACCATTGGTATGAATTAGTGTGACTTTAAACAATGAATTAGTTACTTCAAAGTATTAATTTTTGTGTAATCCACCAATTAAAGTGGGATCCAATTGCTTTTATGAATTTTATTAGTTTGGTTATAAATTGTATTGGTTTTGTTATGAATTCTTGTGACAATTGTTATGAGATATTTTGTTATTAATGAATTGATTATGAATCCTATTGATATGTTTGGTAAATGTTATGATTTTTTTATGATTTATTTATGAATTGTTATAGAGATAATCATAAATATTTTACGAAAATATATGGCTATGTTATGAATCCAAAATTATTTTTTTGAGAATTTGTGATTAAATTACATTTTAATCTGATTGATTCATGAAATAACCGATCAAAAATAATGATGTGACACAATCTCAATTACATAATGAATGTAAATGATTTGTAACGTGTCTTGTAAGATTTTTCGCTTTTTACAAGAATACTTTTTCAATCAAAATAATGATTTTCACTTTTTAGATACGGAGAGAATTTTAAAATCTTACGGTCCTTGTTAGGAAATTATTTTTATAAAGAGGACTGTACGTGAGTTATTGCTTTGCTAAACCAATGGGCATTTATATGGCTTGTTAATGGGTTGAATGGTCTTACAAACCCCAAAACACTCACAAAGCAAATGCGGCCCAATCTATTGGAATGGGCCTTGCTAAGGGTCCAATAAATGCTAATCTTCGAATAGGACCAATCGGACCAAACAATAACGGGAGAGTGGCCGCACGGCCCATATTATTATTATTATTATTATTATTATTATTATTATTATTATTCCTCCAAGACATTTGTTACTTAGACCCGTTTGATAATTCTTAAAAGTCAAACTTTTTTTAAGCTTGTTATCAAAAAAAATTAAGATTTTTTGGCTTTTTTACTTTTCTGGTTTCATTTAGCAAAAAATAAGTAAAAAAGTAAAAACGAAAAGGGAAAACTTAAAAAAAAAATACAAAACTGAAAAAAAATCCAAGAGAGAGAAATTTTCAAGAGTATTTATGACATTTTCTTCGGTTAAAGTAGCCAACTGACGAAAAATACTGACGTCATTAACGGCAAGGAGTCTAATTGTCGATACACTAAACCTCAGGTGGTCTACCTGCCTATTTTTGAAAAGTACCGTATATAAGTGTCAATACACCAAATCTCAGGGGGTGTAGGTGAAGTTTTCCCAAACAAAAAAGCAAAAAAGCTAATTTTTTTTTGCTTTTTTGTTTATAAGCTTAAAAAAACTCAGTTGAAGAACTGATACCAAACGGAGTCTTATAAGAGCTTCGTTTAACATTATCTATTGTGATTGTATAAAAAAATTACTTACTTCCCCCACCCAAAATCGATGCTTGTTCATGTTTTTTTTTAAGTGTTTTTAATGCTTAGAATAAAAATATTACTACTTTTTTGTTGATAGAATAAAGTAATCACCTAATTGCAATATTGTAATCTAGAACTCGAACATTAGGAGTGGAAAATATGCTTCTGGATCAAAAGTACCAAGAGGGCAGGAACAATATTCATGCTTAATTGATGATCGTGGAGATGATCGGAAATTGAAATTAGATGCTAGCAGTGGTTGGCAAGAGAATTATGGTGGCAGAACGCTGCTTGGCAGACCAGAAAACAGAAATAGTAAGAAGAGCCGATCGGAGCTGTTCTGGGTACGACTCTCCGACGGTCTAACTTTTCTCTTTCTTATCGACTAACGATTTTTCTTCTATTTTTATTTTGGCTCATGAATTTCTTAATCCAAACAAATCGTCTAACATTTTTCTTAATCCAAACAGAACGGCTAACTTTTCTCTTTCATTTTCATTTTGTCTCATCAAATCTTTAATCCAAATAAGTTGTCTAACATTTCTCATTTCTTTTTCTTTTTCTTTTTTTCTCACCAAATCCTTAATCCAAACACACCCTTAAGGTTATAAGCACAATCTATGATTCTTTGATTGAGTTCACATGCACGGCAAAGGGAAGAGAAGGATTCCATCAATGTGAAAAGAACCATCTTTTTTTACAGACTCATTGTATTGGAACCACAATGCAACATGTGAACTTGGTTCAAAATATTTTGGTGTTTGGAGGCTTAAATATTCTTGTGGAGGCACATCTTTGTTTGGAGAAGCACATGTTAGCATCAAAGATATGATTCTAATTCCTAAACTATTTCTTATATGAATGTGTAACATGAACACAAGAATTTCTCTGATGTCAGCAATTTTTTATTTTTTTTATAAAAAAAACACGGCATTCTAGAAAAAGGCGACCGAAAAGCCATTTTAATTTATTTATTTTTTATTTTTTTGACTACATATAGGATTTTTATTTCTTTATGAGATTCTTTTCTTCGAAAAAAATAAAATTTTAGGATCTGGTAACACCAATTAGTTTTACAGTTGAGACGTAGGTTATGGCATTGGTAGAGGTAGAATTTTTCACGGGTATAATTATTAACTAATTAAGTGATAACTAACTTTTCAATTGATGAATTTAAAGAAATAACGTTATTTTTACAAAGACTTATTAAACGTGATATCTATTTAAGGAAAAAAAGAATAGGAATTTAATTTTTTACAAAACAATTATAGTTGTTGTTGGTCAGAATTGACTCTCGTATATAATATTTTATTGTACTTTGAATGATTTTTTAGTGGGCTGAAAATGTATAAATATTAATCATTCAAAGAATAGATTAGCTATGTTCGTATTTTTTTTTCAAAATCTCTTAAACCCACTAAATTGTGAATCCAAACACAATCTTGAAATTTTCCACTAAAACTTCTTTTCAATTCCCATATCCCTCTAAAATTCTGAAATCCAAAAATACCCATAACACCACCCTTCAACAAATCATTTGACCACAAAATTTCATTTTTTTTTTATAACTCAGTATTTGGTACAAGAATCGACTAATTTGAAAAACTAATCACAACCTTCTACTAGCAGGGGTCCGATTGAAACCGAGCCAATGCCCCATAACAAACTTAGGAGGTTTTGACTCTGAGACCAATTGAGACTTATTTTTTGCTTACAAGCGGTAGGAGAATACAAGATTACATCAAACTAGATATAAGTCCATAATCACATTATTCTAAGCCCAACTATAGCTCATTAAGGAGAGAAATAAGTAAATAAAAAACCATTATTTAGTGGAAGAAATAATCAATCTTTACTTACGGCAATGATTACCTCTTGACCTCCCATTTGAAAGTGTACAAGAATGGCCAACTGAGCTAACTCAATTGACTTGACAGGATTCTTTTTTGTTTGTCAAAATTTATATTTGGTAATATATTCCAAGAGAGGGGAATTCGAGAAGCAAATTGCTCCTTAAGGATCATCTTAACTAAAAGGCGTCGATTCAAATTCACAGAATCTAATTCCTTGAAACTTCATTGATATGTCAAACCAAGGAACTTGAATTGACAGTAGATTACCTTATTTGCTGTAGGTATCGGCATCTTCCATTTGGCATGTATGGCAAAAAAAGAAACAAAAAAACACAAGGACAAAAAAATAATGTGAAAGATTTCAAATTATTATTATTATTATTTTTTATCGGGCTAGTTTAGGTTTTGTTTCGTTTGCAACTTTAAGTTGAGTTTTAGACTTATTTCTTGCCTCAATCTCTGTACTTTATTGTCTTGTGTGATTTTTTTTCTTCTTCCAATTATTGATAAATTTTACTCCATCGGTACCATTTTGTTTGTTCATGTTTTCATTTTTAGATATATAAACATGCTCGTCAATTTTTAAATGCCAACTATCAAAATGTTGTAATCTTTTCATTTTCTCCGTTCACTTTTGAATTAATGTAACATTTCTGCTTTTACACTCTTCCACTTTTAGAATTAATGAAAATAAACTTGTAATTTGTATTATCTTTGATGCTTTAAAAAGTTAAAGTACAGAATTGACAAACAAATTAAGACGGAGATAGTAGTTTTTTTTTTTCTTTCTATTTTATCTGTTTTAGATGCTTTTTGTGACGATGAACCGAAAAATAAAAATAAAATTAGCCCAAATTAAAAAAAAGTTTACTAAAGGTACCAAGATACCAAAATAGAGATAAAATAAAGTTCAAAGTTGCAAACCGAAAGCACAACACAGTAGTATGAAAGAATGAAAACATTGAATAAATATATTCCAAAAAATCCTATATTTTTGTTTGGTTGCTATAAAAACACTGAAATATTTATAAATAATTTTTTTCATTACAATTTTTTTTGTGTTAATTTTCATTACAAATTGAGGGTCTAAAACATAGGGTAAAGCATCAAGAAATGAAGTTCTAGTAGGCAGTAGGAACCATCAAGAATTAGCAAGTTTCTCTAATTTGAACATCTTCTCCAACTTGCCCTTACGGCTTGTTTGGAACATCTTCTCCAAAATTTTCCACTTTTTAGCATTTGTTAAGTGATTGAATTTTTAATTCGTCAAATTTAATTTTCAAAACAAACATGACGTTTTAATATTTGTTAAGTGATTCACTAAGTTTAGAGAGTCACTTAACAACTTAAAAGTAAGTCAAGACATTAATTTTAAATTTTGGCTCTCTCGAATTTGTACTATTTTGTTTGCCATGAATTTTATTTTTAATTTTATAAAAAAGAATAACTTGTAAAATTGTTTATAAGTCGATTCTACGGAACTACTATTTTTTATGCTTTTTAAATATTTTTTCAAAAATAAACTTTAAAAAATTTAAATTTCTTGACAAAGACCTACATAATTATTTAGTTTTGAATTTTACTATTGTAAGTTGTATTTTGTTTCTGTTTATTCTCTTTTCACTGATCGGAGTAGTACTTATGAGAGAGATCCCTAACCTAGCCTTAATCCGGACAAATCTATATTCCATCGATATAATTCTACAAAGACAAGACCATATGCTAAAAAATATCTCTCCTACTACAAATTGCTCATCGTATCACTTGAACAATTATGACTGGAGACTCGATCTTGCTTTCACGTCGTAATTATTTACATACACATTTCTTTCAATCTAATGGTCATTCCATTTTTATAAAAAGGAAAGAATCGGTCCTGAAATTTGCATTTTTATATTCATAATTCGTAGCGCAATTCATTAAATTTCCTCACGTCTTTGGAGGGGTAATTTGGTAATTCGAAACAGGGGTTCAAGGAGAGGTGTAGATGTCAACGAGGTCACGAGGGATCAACTAAGGATTTGGGGATGCTGCGGTGGATCGTGTCCCTACAAAGTTGTAAAAATTCAAAATGACGTTGTTTTGGACGTGATTTATCTCAAAACGATGTTATTTTGGTCTAAAAATGTATTGTCTCTAAATCGATGTCGTTTATATTAAAAAATGTATTGTCCCCAAACGACGTTGTTTTGGGACATGTCGTTTTGGGTCTCTGCAACTCTGCAGGGACTTGACTCACTGCAGGGACCCCGAATCCGTCGACTAAGGGGTGAGGAAGGAGAAGTTCTTCAGTGCTTCTGGGTCATATGTCAACATTCCCTTGGTAGTCATCCGATTTTGTGGATTCAAATAAACATGGATTACATCAAAGGACCAAGTATTTATAATTTTTTTTTACAATTTTATTGTGAAGTTGTCACATTGTGGGCCCATCCTTAACTAATATCAATGGTTCGTTCCGTTCACTTCTTGTACGCATTTAGATAATCGTTCATGTACAGAATTAGATTAGTTTAGATAATTAATATAGATGATTTGTTATTTTAAAACAAATGCTATTCATTTTCATGGCTATTAATTTTCTATCAAGTTAAAATTTGGGTGAAATACAATAACCTCCCATGAGGTTTGCCTTTAATACACAAAGCATCCCTGATGTTTAAAAAATTACAATAATCTCCCCTGAAGTTTGAAACTTGTAACATATTTTTATTTAAAATACACTGACCACTCTTGAGATTTCGAGTTAATACACAAAGCATCTCTAAATTACACTGACCACCCCAGGGGTGCTTTGTGAATTAACTCAGAATCTAAGGGGTGGTCATTGTAATTTTTTAAACATCAGGGGTACTTTGTGTATTAACTACAAATCTCAGGAGAGATTATTATAATTTTTTAAATATCAGGGGTACTTTGTGTATTAACATGAAACTTTAGGGATGGTCAGTGTATTTCAACCTTAAAATTTTTATGGATAATTTTCTTCTTTTGCTTTCGAAGTGAGTGAATCACTAAAGTTAGTTTATGATAGGCTTACGCTTGGCCAGCTTTACTCTAGCATTTTTGAACTTTGGAGAAACCTAACCCTACAAGTCATTTTCCACGTCCTGACATTTTGGTTTTGTTTGATTATGTTTTCAAGTCAATTTTATATAATACTTTTTTCAGGATTTTTTTTTGAGAATAAAAATTAATTTTTATTTTCATATATTATTCATTTTTTAATGAAATTATTTTTTGAGAATCCAAAGATATCTTTTTAATATTTTCTCAAAAATGCATTTGTTTTTTAAAATTTCTAACCGTCAACCAAACAAATGTTCTGAAAATTATTTTGCAAAATTGTGACTAGATTATTAAATTAAACTATTTAATCTGAATATTATATTTTGCAACAAAAATCAAAATATCTTAACAGAAATTTTAAAAAAATTGCGCAGAATAAATGCTCATAAGAAGGTTAATATAAGGAAATTGTGGGGTCAGATAAAAATGTTCAACTTAACCAAGCTTTAAATGTGCATGAGATGCTTATTGCTTAATATAATCAAAGGAAGCGATAATGCCACGCAGCTTTCTTATGTAGCCACCCAAATTATATGCATTTGACGTTTTACCCCCTAAGCAAACCGTTTATTCGTATCAGAACACAATACAAATTTAATACCCATATCTAGATCTCTTCTAGTTCCTCTCCCTAACAAAATTGTGACCCAAAATTTCATCTCCCACTTTTTATGTGCTCGTGAGGGCGAGAGAGAAATGGGTTAAAAATTGGTTCCATCATCGTGTTTTTTTGTAAAAGACATAGAAAACGAAAAGATATTAGGTAAATTGGGGAATGTACGAATGTGGATGTTAGAGTGTTACTGGCTGCGAGTTTTTCATTGCACAAAGTAGAGTTATCCCATGAAACAAAGGTACGATTCGTTGGGGGCAAAAATGTCAATGCATATTATGTGTGTGGCTCCATAATCTAAGGACTTCCATAATTCAAATTGATATAATTCAACTTAAGCTTAATATGTTCAACTTAAGCTTCCTTGCCTTGTGTGTGCGCTTGAAACACACGCGGATTATTTATTCGCAATGAAACCGCGTGGCACAACAAAATAAAATTGAACAACACACACCTTTACACTTCTTCCCTCACTTTTCACATGCCGTAGCCAAGCAACATATATTAATGGTCTAATTTGGGATGAAATATATTTTTTATATTATTTTTATTTTTATTAGATTTTTATATATTTTTTTAAAAAAATTCCATTGTTTTAATCACGATGAATAAAATAGTAAGAAATTATAATTGAAAGAGTAATTTTTTTTTTACTAAAAACAAAAATAACTCAAAAATAAAAGCGAAACAGTCGTTGTACCAAACTGGACTTGAATACAACAATAATACTATCTTTCATAATTTTGGCAACCAATAAAACAAAAAGTTTACTTTTATAAATTTTATCGGTTTGATTGTGACCATTGTTATGAATTAGTGTGACTTCAAATAATAAATTAATCACTTCAAAGCATTAATTATCGTGGAGCCCACCAATTAAAATTTATTTTTATGTATTTTATTAATTTGATTATGAATTGGTTTGGTTAGATTTGTTATGAATGATTATAATCATTGTTATGAATTAGTGTATTTTCAAATAATGAATCTGTCATTTCAAAACATTAATTGCCTTAGATTGATTATGAATTGTAATGAATTTTTGTGACCATTGTTATTATATATTTTGTTGTGAATAAATTTGTTATGAATTCTATTGGTATGTTTGGTAAATTTTATGAATCTTTATTATTCATTTATGAATTTCTTATAGATATAATCATAAATATTTTATAAAAACTTAGGATATATTATGAATTAAAAATTAATTTTATGAGAATTTATGGTTACATTATATTTTAATCTAGTTCAACTAAAAAATGACGGGTTCAAAATAGAGATGTGGTGCAA
>BRYE01000009.1:3422500-3425000 GCA_030159115.1 Actinidia arguta var. hypoleuca | reverse complement strand
TTGGCGGCTACAATGACTCACTATCTAAAACATACCTTTTTCAAAACTCTCATGAGTTGCTCGAAAAATAATAGAACTTGCCAAAAAAAATTCCACACGTATAACGTGTAGTTTTAACAAAAGGAACATATCATAAACCCCTGTAGCATGATTGACAGAAGAGAAAAATTATGTTAATAACACTGGTTAAATGGTGATTCAATTCGAAAAGCATGCCTCTTTCTACATGAAATTTCGGTTATTTAACATTTTTGTTTCTAAAATTACGCAGAATGAGCTATAACATTCTCTCAAACTTTTAAAGTTGAAATAATACTCTATTTTTCTTTTCAACCGGTAAAAACTAATTTCAAAGATCATAAAAATTGCATCAAACACGACCTTAAACTTATAAATACCTAACAACACGTCTCAACATCATACAAGACAAGTCCACAAGCGCAATAGTCACAATGTCTATTGTTGTGGTAGAAAATTGGGGCGAGCAACCAACAGTTAAATTGTTCTCTCACCTCAGTACTGGACCTTGGCAACCACTTGGGCAACTTGCGCAGACGAATAAACGAGATCGTCCAAGGTGAGGCAGTTCAAAACTCCTTCGGTGTGAAAATCAGACCAAGACGACAAGAAGCTAATTAAAGTGAGATAGCAGAGCTCTTAAAGTGATAATGCACTGTGCTATGTATTGAACATTGAGCATATCTTTTTGCTATAGGAGAGCGGCCTTTATATAGTTAGAGAATAGAGAGCCGTGTAAGAAGATCATGGCAAGATTCTCGAAAAGATAAGTATGAAAATGTATCCCAAATATATCATAAATAAAATAGAAAGTTGTCATTTGGAGAACATCCTACGATTATAGGTGATGTGGTGAAGAAGGATTCTCTTGGAGAAGGAATCCTCCCAGGGGTGGACCTTGAGATGATCTTATCTTCATAATGGCAAAGTAATCAACCTCGCCCTTTGGTGAGGAGAAGAATCATTTGAAGTGTGGGATGTTGGGCCAGCCAACTAGCAGGTGTGCTAGACTCACTGAGGGATATTCTCTTAGGAAGAAGGGTTATCAATCGTCTTGATGGCGAGATAAGTGATGGTGAGTTCCTGAGTTTCATCTCTATGGTGGAAGCCGGGCCAAAGAGATGGAACAACGGTGTGATGTCGAGGTGAACATCTCGGTCCATTTTATTCCTCATCATCTATCATAATAGGGGGTGACAAAATTGAGCCTATCTGAAGATAGTGTTTTGTAGATCGATTATGACAAAAATCAAATTGATCGGTCATCGATGGACATGAGATATGGACATGCTTACATTAAAAAATGGATGAAAAGTATAATTTATATAATAATATGAAAGACAAATGTGGTTATCAGTGTCTGCTTATTCAACTTAATTTTTTTTCATAAATACTTTTCTCGACGAGCTCTATAAATGAATGGCCTGATCATACCGTTGAGTCTCAAGTGAGCCCCACATTGCTCCATGTTGTACCCATGGGGAACCCCCAACCTCTTGAAGACAAGGACTTATTTAATGACTTCCCAGTTAAGAATATGTCGGGTGGCCAACTAAGCTATCTCATTGATTAACCATATACTTTTTTTCAATATTTTTTTTTTCGTATCTTCCTTCTGAGTCCATAACATTTTCCCTAAAATATGCCACAATACATGGAAAGAATTAATGATCAAAAATTTTTTTTTGGAAAGGTCATATGAGCTAAGAATAAGAGGGCCATGACATACAATATTATTAAATTTGTATAAGATCCAAGAGGCACAACGAGGTGTGTAAAGGATTGGGTTGTACAACTTGATCTAATAGATGAGCTTGCTTGATTCGAAATTCTCTAAAAATATATTGTTGAGAATATAAATAATAAAGTTATTATTATTTTTAATAACTTAATTTTCAGATGAATCGATTACTATTAAAGCAGGAAATAGATTTTGTGTTCAAGCCTCATTACTTACTTGATCATTAAAAAACTTACGTGTATTTGTATATAGAGGAGAGTTTAACCACACGTGAACGGGCATCTTAAGAAGGTAAAAAATAATGCTACTCCTTTGAGTTTTAGTTGTTTTTGAGATGTGTTGCTTTTGCTTATTTTAAGCACCCCAGAATATTTTTAACTTTTCCACTTAAGAAAAAAAGAAAATAAGGATCTATGATAAGATGTTGCCAAACACCGCTTAAGTCAAATATATGAGCATATTGTTCAAAGCCTTTTTTAAGACGTGTTTGAATTAGGTAGGTAAAGCTTATTAAACTAATTTAATACGCAAATTAAGATATAAAATAAAGACATTAATATGAAATTGCATGAGACCTTTTCAATTTCCTCATTATTTTTTTTCCTCTTGCAAAAGCACTTTTGAATTAACTTATTCAGAGCTCCAAAGAGGAATCCAATACTCCAAAATCTTTATAAAAGTAGACTATATATATACATATACATATATTATGTATATAGGTCTAGTGGTATGATCCCAACC
>BRYE01000009.1:3412500-3415000 GCA_030159115.1 Actinidia arguta var. hypoleuca | reverse complement strand
AGCCACGAATCTGTTCATACTTTTCCATAAATAAAATTACTATTAAATAACTTACGTTGTCGAATTGGATAACATGATATGAGAGTACTAGGAAGAATCGCATGCAAAGACCACGCAATTTTTTATTGTTCCAACTACGTTCCTGCAGTAGTCCATACCAGCTACGTACGTTCCTGAGTCAGTTGTTCGATATTCAGAGAAGATCCACCATGAATCGTTCTGAGTCTGACCCAGTCGACACGCGGCAATCGGCTCGCAATTGATTCTATGTTCCAACGTTATCATCTCCTGATTATTAAAAGTCAACTCTCTCAATCGGCTCACAATGTATTCTATGTTTAAACCTTACCATCCTCTGATTATTAAAAGTCAACTCTCTCAGTCTGATCCAACCGACACGCAGCAATCGGCTCACAATGTATTCTATGTTCAAACCTTACCGTCCTCTGATTATTAAAAGTTAACTCTCTCAGTATGACCCAACCAACACGCGGCAACCGGCTCGCAATGCATTCTATGTTCAAACTTTACCGTCTCCTGATTATTAAAACTCATCTCTCGCTCTCTTTTTAACATATTAAGTTTCATAATTCATAAAAAAAAAAAAAAGAACTCTAGATAATTTGGATTTTGAAAACACATTCATTTTTTGGGCAACCGATAATAAATCCATGAAGCAATCAAATACCAGTTTAAACCAAAAAAGAAATTGTATCTCTTTTGATTAAATATCTTTTGTTTTAGTTTCTTTAGTTTGATCAACAAGCTGCCTGCAAGTCCAGATTCGTTAGTCACTTCAACTTTGAAATTCAAATAATAGGTAAGGGTTGTTGATAGCTCTCCACTACCAATACCATAACAATCACCGAACATCACCACTACTGTTGATGTCTCCATCGTACCCTCTGCTTCACTACCATCCTTCCACCTACCAATACAACAACCACAATCACCATAACCACCATTTAACTCCTCCACCATTCCACCACCACATTACCACCATACCCACCAGTACTAAAACCGCCATCCGTCTCCACTACATTCCTTTACTACCAATACCACCACCACCATCCTCCTCCGCCTCTATTACCCATTCTAACACCCCTACCATATCACTCCCTCAATCATCACAACAATTACCATGATTACATTAGCGTCGCTACCGCCACCACCGTATTACTACCATCGAATCACTACAAAGCCACTACAATTTCTTTTATAAATTGAAAGAGAAAAGTAGAAGGAAAAAAATAGATATTGTTGAACATATAAATTAATTTAAATTTAGTTTCAGTTTCAATTTAGCACTTATATTTTTATCAAAATAACTTTTTAACTTAAAACATTCACCCTTCAATTTTCAATACTTATTTTTTAGTTTCAATTTTCAATATTCAATTTTATCAAAAATCATTTGAAACTTTCTCTATAATAGTATACTTTCTAATATTAAACCCTATTTGCCCCATAAACTTGAGTTCTATCTCATTTTTTCAACCTCGAAAGATGGGATTTTGCATGTCACTTTCCTAAGCAGAAAATTGATATAGATTTTTTTGTATAGAATGAGTCGGTTGAATGTTAGTATTTCATTTTTAAATAAAACACTCTTTACGAATATTTTTATTGCCGAAATACTATTGCCACCTCATTTCGTGTAGGAATAAATTTTTCTATAAATTGTTCAATGACTGAAATCCTTTATCTTTTACTATTTTTTTCTTTTTCCCGGTCGTTTCACTTCTTTTTTCTTATCTTTTCCTTTTTTGACTAATCGTTGTTGATAAACAAAATGGATTAGAAGTTTCCCACAAATTAATTGCAGCTCAAAGAACATTCCAATTAGATGAAACAATTTTTTCTGTCAATATCAAATTTAAAAGACCATACCATAGCACAAACCACGCTTTGTTTGTCAATGCTTATCCACAATCTCATTTGCTTTTCTTAGGTTTTAGTACCCTGGTCTATTTCTGGGAAGCTAGTACAAGTACTATTTCCCTCAACCTATGCATATGGAACTTTCCAAAAACAAAGCTATTAGAGGGGTCCCATTGGTAAATGGATTCATGACTTTCTTATAATGTGCCAAACCAATTAGATTGAATGACTTGTGCAAGCAAAATTGGTAAGTAAACATATGGCTACCATTTAAGATCCACCTAATAAGTTTCCAAAAACAAATATTAAACAACATTCTTAACAACTTCCCTAGGGCTCAGGCATTCTGATTATGGGTCATCTAACCAAATGAAAGAGAAAGTTGCATGAGATTTATCCATGGAGACAAGTGGGATCTTCATTATCTTAATTTGATTATGGATAATAATTTAGCATTTTGCTTGATTTGATTCACTTTTTAATTTGCATTATCGTTAACGTAGTCAATCAAACATATATCATTAGTGTTGACGTATCAAACAGATCTCCGTGATTTCTATATCCTTATAATTTTACTTATTTCTCTTCTTCCTAAGAAGATAGTTTAGGCATCAATCAA
>BRYE01000009.1:3392500-3397500 GCA_030159115.1 Actinidia arguta var. hypoleuca | reverse complement strand
TGTATCTTTTGTTCTCTTTATCCCTATCTAATGAAATATTCTTCTTCGCCGTTCAAAAAAAAAAAAAACTATCTTGGTATTACCATCTAATTACAAACTGCCATATAAATATAATGTACCCCACTATTTAGCCATGATAGTTGTTGACTTTTCAAAGTAGGTAGTTACATTTATCCCTTAGGGTTCTCTCATCACCTTTATAGGTTTATTATCAATTGGTAATACCACGTTATCATTACCACGTGATATCACCGTTGCATTGAAGATTTACTCGAATCAATGGGTGTGGTAGACAGTTGTTGGAATTTGGACAAGCAAGAAGGGGGGTAGTAACCTTGTACAGCTTTAGGGTTTGGCTTGACTATAGTCACTAAGGTTGCAATTAATTCTGTCAGACAAGGCTTGGTGTGATTCAGTGATTACTTGTTAAAAATAAACTACGTACAGGATTCGCCATTTAAATTGGTTTGCCGGTTCATATTAGCAAGCCTTTGTTAGACAGGAGCTTTAGTCTTCTAGGTAAACATGGTTGATACAGAAAGAATGCTGCTTCTAAAAATGCTGAAAAACTTTACAGTGCTGGCCTGCTGGGGATTGGGTAAGGAATGTTGGATGTTGTTGATATTGGGTGTAAAAAAAAGACCCATTCGTCATAGCACTACAGGTTGATTGCTTAATTGAAGTGTTGAACAGTGGACAATCCATTTGTTAGATTTGAGTATATGACTATGACTGTTTGCTGGTTTTGCTAAAGGAATTAAGTTTTTATCAGTTTTTTGCGCGTTGTGATGAGGTCTATAGGTGTGGGGAGAACGATAAACTTTGAAGAAGAATTCAAATGGGATATGTTGTATTGTAGAGTAACCTATGATGAAAGCTTATCATGTAACTTCTAGAAATTGTCGGAACAGAATTACAAGTCTAGTAGTTTTTTGCTTTTAAACACAATTCTTGGGCTGAATTGAATTTTTATCAGGGGTCGTGATGATTACTAAATTTATCTGTATGATCGATTCTTTTAACTCTAGAGAAGTTCTTGACAGGACTGGGGTTATTTGGGAAGCTTTAATCTGTTTTCTTCATTTTTCTTTTGCATCTCAGTTTCTACACGACGTTATCACTCTGAAGGAGCCGAGAGGGTAAAAGTGCAAGAATCATACAGGGAAAATAAAGTCTCAAAATATCTCTAAATTTTCTATATGAATTCGTTTTACTCTTGTTCATGACGGTTTGTGGATTCAGTTGAGAGGTCTTCGAAAACGTTTTTACCAGTTAAAAACCGTTGAAGAGTGTTCGCCGTTTGGGAACAGTAAATTATTCCTTGTAAATATAGATGGATTGTGATGGCTTACACATGCAAAGGAGCACTAGGAGTCCATAGTTCACTGATAACTTGAAAAACTGATTAAGAATGTCTTAAAGTTTAATCAACTTACCCACTCTAAATTCAGTGTAGATTTTCTCCTGTTTGCATGATCTTAGGTTAGGATCCTCACAATAGTTTTCTTTTCCTAGTTTGATTTGGTAGTGATTAGTGAGTCTTGTGGCGTGTCAATGACTTTCACGTTATTATGTTGCAGGGCTCGCGGAACTGCTTCCGGGATTGTCCACTCCATTGATATTCATCCATCACGAATTAACACTGTTATTGCAAGATTTGGTAGACCTTTCTTCATTACGTCATAGGAGTAATCAATAAAAAAAGCTAATGTATTTAGCTAACTTGTGGATAATCTACATGTGATTCCTATCAGATGAGAACGTAAACCATCAGAAGTGTGCATGCAAAGATATTACGAATGACGTACAGAGATTATTGCATTTGGTTTACCTATCTCCGTTGTTTCTTTTCTCCTTTCACTCCTCTGTCTTTGTTCTGTTTCTTCCTAATGTTTTGTTGATAATTTTTCGTGTTTGACTTATCAAGTGCCATAATTGGTTATAAATTCCTTGTTGAATTTGTCTTAGCTGTAAAAGCTACGTAATGATCAGATTAAGATATAAAAGGTGATGAACGGGAGATGATCCAAACCCTTACTGTAGATATACAACCTATAGGCTATAGGTCAATTTCTGGATTAGGTTTCTGGACATAATTTTGATTTCTGATAATCTGCTAATTAAATTGTAGCGAGAACTTATCAAAAAAATAAAGAAAAAGGTAAGGAGGATTCCAGTGGGTTTAGTTGCTCCATGTATGCTCATACTATAAATAATTCACATCTTATCAGTTATTTTGCTATTGCCATATAATATGACGTTGCTTATATTGCGCATATTTTTGTGTCCAGGAATTTAATACGTTATGCTTCCTGGTCTGTTAGATTATTGAATTCTAAGAATGTTGAGTTCTCCGGGCTTTCCCCTTTCAATACTATTATACAGGCCAGGGGCTTGGAGCAATTTGACATGAATTCAGTGTGAGCGAAATATCTACTAAAGTCTGAGATGAGCTACTTCGCATTCTATATTTGTACATGCTTTGGAGCGATTGAAAACATGGTTTGTTTTTGATAACTCGGTATCCGGCCCATTGGGCCGACTAATCCGATGGACCTATCCCACTGTCCACCAGTAGGGGGCCCATTTAATGTTAGGGCAAAGCCCCATATGGACTAACTCAACACAAGAATTGATAGCATGTGAGTGGGAGTTGAACCCCACTCGTATGTTTGTTTGAAGGCAGGAGGCTCTTCTGTTACTGTATTTGCGTGGGATCTCCGTTGGCAACAGCAGCCTATAATGCTGTCCGGGGTTGCGACGGGTGAGGCACAACCCCACTCACCATTAGAAAGTGAAGTATGGGAAGTCCGGTAAGACAATTATATGCAATTTTTGAACATTGGCAATGTCTCATCTTCACGGATTTTACCTGTTATGACCTGCTCGGAAGATGGAATACTTGCTGTTGTAGAACAAGGTACGAGCTATTACTTGCTGTTGTAGAACAAGGTACGGGCATAGTTTGGATCCTATCGATCAATATCTTACATCTTTGCCTATCTAAGAAGAGGAAGCTCGGCCCTACTAGTCGGCGCTGAAGCAATACATCCTGATCCCGGAAGATGGACGGAGTAACTGACGGTTGTTTGTAACAGTGCGTGTTTTAGGAAGCTTTTACAGAAAAAATTAAGGGTTATAGTTGCTTTTCATCTTGTGTAACACTGTTTCTGAAGGTACTACTGGAAAGGGGTCATACTTTTGGAAAGTATAAGTGGGTTGCTGGGAACCATTCATTCTTGTCTCAAAAGATGCCTGGAAAAGAAAAATGGCAGTGCCCTGTGGCTCGTTATTTTTTTTCCTTTTAATCTATTTTCCACTTTTTCCTGGGTGAAAAAAATAGTAATATTATTGTAATCAAATTGGGAAACCAATTTAAAGTGCTGCAACAAAAAAAGCCAAGGTATTGCTTTCTTTTCGTTTTCAATTTTTTGTCTGTTTGCATTTTTGAATCACATGTAAAATTTGTTTGGTTAACAGTTTTTAAACTTGTTTTTAAGATTTTTTTTTTCTTGAGAAGAACCATCTTTCTATTAAATGAGTTTTGTTTCTTCTTATTTTTAAAAATAAAATTCAAAAAAGTGTTTCTAACAATATTTTTTTGAAAGCAGAACTAAATAGTGCCTTTTGTCGTTAATTTAATTGACAGTCTGACACCTTTTAAATTTAAAAAGTTGGCAAATCGGATCGGGGAGGGGTGGTTGTGGGTTGTGGTAGGTGGGGAGGGGCTAGGAGCGGCTGTGGCGAGGGCCTGTGGCAGCCAGTGTAGGGGTGGGGAGGGCAGCTGGAACAGCAAGTGTTGGGCTAGGGTTAGGGTTTTAAAAGGAGTGCAACTTATGTTCACTCCCATTATTCTTAGTGATTAGTTAAAATAGAGCCTAGTGGTTTAAATGGGACCACCCAATTGTTTCGAGTGCAATTGTGTTGGCGAACATTACCTTTCCATTAAATAGTAGAGTAAGTCTCATTTATAGGAGTGGCGAGAGGGAGTGAGTCTCATGTGTCTAGAACAATACGAGGGAGAGTAAGAGTAATATTCATTTGGAGTGAATAACAATCAATTGAATTGCGAAACTGTTCGAACAAGGTTGGATCGTACGATTTGGTTCGGATTTTCTTCGAACAATTTGGTTTACGGTTCGGACAATCAAATAGTTCCCCCACAGTTTAGTTTGTAGTCTTTTCGGTTCGAATCGTGTTTAAAAATCGAACCGAACTGTGAGTTTTTTATATATATATATACACATGTATAGGCCCAAGCATGTGGTCCAAACTAAAAATTAATTATTTAAATAGGTTCAAAATATGAGTTTTTTTTTAATTAGTTAATATTGCTAGTATTGATGCTTTTGGACGTGTATTATTTTAACTTAAATTTTTAGTTTTTTGTGACTTTTGTTAGTTTAAACATTGTATTTTTATGTCTTTGTCTGTATATAATAGATAAATGTGATTGAGCAATGAAAGCCGTAAAGACAAGATGAACCAAACCGTTTGGTGGTAATTCTCATATTTCGGTCCAAAAAAAATTTAACCGTTACTCATGAATCGACTTTTAGTTTGACTCTAAACCAACCCAAACCTAACCAGGATGATCCTTAATATTCACCCACCTTATCGGTGGAGGCATATAATTGCACCCTTTTAAAATGGAAGTATTAATGTTTTTGAAACGGAAGTCTTAATTTGAGGGTAGTTCATTGATAAATTGGGATGTTCTTAGAAAAAATGAAAGTGAGTAGTTTTAGGCTATATTTGGATTCCGGATTTGGAAAGAATAAATGAAATAAAAATAAAAAATATATATTATTCAATAGTTTTGAACGATTAGATCATCTAATTTTTTTATTTTTATTTTATTTTTTCAGCAAATTTGGGATCCAAACACAGCCTCAATGGTGTAATGAGTAACGGGGGCACTGAGTAAAGAAGGGGTGCGAATAGAGCGGCCCCCACCCACACTCTTCTTCTCCCCTATCCACATCCAACAAAATAACCCC
>BRYE01000009.1:3380000-3385000 GCA_030159115.1 Actinidia arguta var. hypoleuca | reverse complement strand
AACTACACTGTCCAGCACTAATGTAAGAAAGAATAAAGTAAAACTAAACCCAAACCAAAATGAACCAAGAAAATGAAAAACACCCAAGTCCTGCGTGCTCATTCACATGCTCCGTGCAGGGGGCAGTGGGGGTGGAGACAAGACCCTATAAAATAATTTCTAGTCTCAATAACATACTAGCTTTAAACAGTAATATAAATACCGGATTTCTGAAAAGCTCAAATAAAATTTATTGTTTTCCCTGTTTTTCCACTTCAAAATTGGGACTCAAAACGAATGATCCAGTCAATACAAGAGGAAGAGGGAGGGAGGGAGGAGACTGAGAAATGTAATTCCCAGTTACAAGAACATATCAGCTTCAAACAATGATTTGAAATTTTAAATTTCTGAAAAGTTTACATGAAATTTATCGTTTTTCTTTTCTTCAGAACTCCTCAATAACTATATAAGTATTTATCCTAGTGTAGCATGGGACACTGTCTGAGAGATTTCAGAAGAGAATGGTGAGTGTGGAAAAAGCAATATCTGTCATAAGGATCACTGTTATTAAGAGCACTTTGTCCAGTTTACTTACTTCATGTCGTTGTTTGTTATTCCTGCTTCAGCTGCAAAGAGTTTAGAAAAGTTGCAAAGAGACCTGGGGTGGTTTGGTGGAAGAATTCAAATATCATTTGGTAGACTGGGACATAGTGTGTATTCCTATTAGAAATGGGAGATTGGGATTGGAGATTGGGGATATTTAACAAAGCACTATTGCAGAAGTGATTGCGGAGGTTTGCTTGTGAGATAGATAGATGGTGAAGGATGGTGCTGGTGTCGAAGAATGGGAGTAGTTGGGCAGATTGAACCTCTCTTGAGGTTGATATGTCTTATGGGGTTTGGCTTGCGGGGGAGGATGATTTTGTGGGCTTCTCGAGCTTGAATGTAGGAGTTAGGAGTTCGGCGAAATTTTGGTTTTATGTCTGGTTTGAAGGGGAGAAGCTTCAAGTAGTTTTTCCATCTATTTATCAGATACCACTGAATAGGAATGCTTTGGTGGCAGATTATCTTAGATGGGAGGGAGGCCAAATGATTTGGGACATTTTACTCGCAGGGAGGTGCATGATTGGAAGATGACTGGGATGATGGCTCTTGTGGAGAGACTACAGTTTGCCAGGCATTGGGGTATGGGGGAATGCAACGAGATGGAGCTTAACTTCCTCGGGGACTTAATAGTAAACTCTTATTACCAGGCTTTGAGTGGGAGTAATGACAGTTCTTTCCATGGAAAGTCATTTTGGGTATTCAAGCGCCGTCCAAGGTGGTTTTCTTCTTTGTGTGGTGTGTGTAGCAGAATAAGATTTTTACAGTTGATAATATGTTTCGTAGGAGCAACTCATCATGAATTAGTGTTGCATGTGCAAAAGTGATGGAAGGTTGGTGGATCATCCTATTATTCATTGCCCAGTTGCTTGGTATCTATGGACCTTAGTCATTTCTTGGTTTGATAAGGAATGGGCGTTTCCTGGAAGAGTGATGGAGCTTCTTCATTCTTGTAGAGGGACAGAGGTCAGAAAGAGACGGAATGGTTGGCATTTGAAGGAGTTTTTTAAAGCTTAGGAGCAAGTTTTGAGTCTTATGTATAATTGGGAGTCAAAGGATAGGCCTTTTTGGAAGTTGGTGGACTTTTTTCGTACATGGGTGACATTATGCTAATGCCTTTTTGTTAATAAATTGATATTTATTTTAAAACAAAAACTTATATCATCGTTCTCTGTCGGGAGGAAAGCATGGAGAGGGGAGGTGTTTAAGAACACCACCTGTCAAAGCAAGACAAAGCATGCCTGCAGGGGTCTACGTTACACATAGATCCCTTATGGGCTAAACAAGACCAAAAAGTGTCAAACATGTTATTTCCGGAGTCCCACCTGAGGAATATTAAGATATTTACTCTTGATCTTATCTCTTCTAATTTTCTAAAAACTCTTCTACTTTCATTTTGGATAGGTAAAAACAAAGTATTAAATGTCACAAAGAATGAGGTTTTCTATCCTTTCACAACCATAATGTTGAAAGTAGAGCACTAAATTGCAAAATTCTCACCTGATTGTTTTGCACAGCTAGAAGAAACAGGCGAGGATTCAGTTGGTTTGCTCCCTACTCTATTCTTGTTACCATGCTGCCGCTGAGAAGAATTTCGCTCAATAGGGATCTCACCACCAGAACTATATGACAAACCCATATGGCACGATCCGAACTTCTTCTTAGAAGGTGAACCAGCCTGGCCAAAACCGATGGGCTTTGGAAAAGGAACAGAACCTTCAAAGAAGAATCTTGATTAATATATCTTGCATTTCTGTTGGCAACTTTTCTGGAATTTTTATCATCTGGGGAGGGAAATTTTTACTGCAAACAGACCCATGGAGTCAACCCCAACAACCACTTGTAAATACAGGATATGAATAGCCGTCTACTATGTGCGCATTAGCTTGTGATGAATGGAAGAAACATGGTTCAGTAAAAGGATATCCCTCATTATGAGAATAAATACTTCCGTTAAGGATATCAAATTGGTAATCGGCATATCTATTATATCCGCAGCCAACACCACCATCAAACATTTCTGGACTGTGAACCATATGAAATGGAACGTGCATACCATCCTGAAGCCTTATAAGATTATTATGGAATATCGGTTGATGAATATAATTAAATTGGGATCCATAGGGAAAGAAATGTACGCCACTCATAGCATTGTGAATGTAGCTTTGATATGGATTGGTCATGTAGCCACCCGGGTCCAGAAAAACCGGCATAGGCCCGTATGAAATGGGACAGTAGTTGTGGTCAGATGGCTCAGATTCAGAAAAATTGTTTAGGTTCAACGTGGTTCAATGGCTCATTTTGGAATATGTATTCGGGATCTTCATGCTGACAAACCCAAGATGAGGTTGGATTAGTAATACCAATCCACTATGGGATTCCTAATCCTCCAGATTTGGAGATTAATAGTCCCAATAGACTATTAGTCTAGAGTTTAATTTTTACACTAGAACATGGATAAAGTGGGTCCCACAATCCCACCCTCAAAATTTATTATCAAACGTGGCCAAAAGGATTAGAACGTAACATACGTATGGAACAAGGGCTACACTTCCTTGCAACACTCCAATGAACTTTTTTCTTTATATCTTTATTTTTTTGACAAAACGTAGATGAGATCAACCCTCGGGAATAGGCCTGGTGGGTTTAGGCTTGGGAGTTGGAGGTCTCCTCCCTTTCAAGGTCTCATGTTCGAAACTTCCTAGGTGGTATTAATTCCTGAGTGGGGCCAGTCCATATGGGGCTTTGCTACGATTTTAATGTATTTAGATTTTTTGAATTTGGTGGTTTCAACTTCAACGTAAAGTTGACTATTTCTTGGTCAAATACGTAAATAATTTGACAATCTAAACCGTTCATCTTTTAAATGTCATTGCATAAAGGTGTGTTGCAAAAATCAAAATTATTAGATTTTATGAACTATCATATCAAGATACGTTTGTTTAGACGGTATATTTGATTTCATAATTGATCGTTCGAGGTTTTAATTTTAAAAATAAACTTACTAATACCTAATCATTCTAATTTTTAGTACACATCATTCTTACAACGACATTTAAACTATGAACGGTTTGGATTGTCAAATTATATACATATTTAGCGAAGAAATAATCAACTTCACAGTGAAGTTGAGATCAACAACTTTAGCAAATCTGGATTTAATTTTAATTGTGCCCCCGCTAGTTGGACAGTGAGATTGGTTAGTGGATTAGTTGGTTATTGGGCCGGATACAGAGTTATAAAAAAATATATATGAGATTAAATCAATGCAATGAACATTAATGAACCTAGTTACCTAATACAACAATCCCAAAAAATAATTACAACCAAACAAAATTAAGCCTTGTGTACCAATCAATTGGGTCAGCTTAAAACTTTTTAATCTCTGTTGGGGACTAGAGTTATATGTTCAGTTAAATTTAATAATTTTTTTATCCATTTTTTTACATGAAAATCCCCCGTCGATTGATGTCTAGAAAGTAATTACAATTTTCATGACATCACGTAAGCCCCTAAGGAAGAATCATGCCCAAGAAAATACCAATTTCTTAAAATTAATCGCATAAACCCTCCGATAATTTGAATTATTCTATTAATTCTCCGATTCTCAAAAAAAATCGAACGCGTACAACAAGAAATACCAAATAAATCAAGAGAATCTAAATTCGACGGTGAAGAGATGTTCGTAAAAGAAAAAAAAAATCAGAACTAACCTTTGGAAGAGATTAAAAACCGAAGAAAGCCAAGCCCAGAGAGAGGGAGTCAGAATGGAGAAAGGAAGGGTTTAGGCGGTGGAGCTCCCGGGTTTTAAAGGTTTCGTGGTGGGCCCACAACGCTTATAAATGTCGATTTCATTGGATTTTTAATTAGGTGCAGATGCTTTCATTATTGCAGCTATTGTCGTTGCTGTTAAGTCCACTCAAATCTTGCCACGTCAGCAAGAGTAGATGAGAAAGGAATTTTTTAAAGAATAATTTTAGATATATTTCATAAATTACCGAATAAATTACTACATGCTCACATAAGTTGTGGATAGATACACATCTCATGTGAGTATGAAATAATTTATTAAGTAATTTGGAAAGTTTACTTAAAATTTTTTTTTTTTTTTAAAATTGATGCATATTGATTCACCGTTAACCCAACTTATTAATCTGAGCCATTCGTTTTGTAAAGTAAGTTAAAAATATCATTCATACAAAAAAATTAGATTTATCAAAAATTGGTACTCATATGATTGAATCATATATTTTCTTTAAAAATAATGGACGGCCAGCATTGAAAATTATATTTGCTATCCTGACCAAAGTTAATCGATCATGTGTCAAATTGACACTCAATTGTTTTGATTTTTACATGCACTGATCAACTTAGTGAGTCCTACAAAACCAACGATTTGGATTATTAGTTTAGATTTA
>BRYE01000009.1:3342500-3345000 GCA_030159115.1 Actinidia arguta var. hypoleuca | reverse complement strand
TATTCAAATAGAGTGTGACCCCTACCTTTACACTATCATTTGAGTGTTTGACACATAAAATAATTTATGAAGTATTTTATGGAGTTTCCCTTTAGAATTTGTGTTTAGTTCTTTTTTAAGTTTAGTAGATTTTAAAAATGAATTTAGTTTTTAAGAAAGACTGAAAACATGTTTTCAAAAATTTGGAAGTTATTTCTCCTAAAAAAATGGATAATACATGACGATAAATATTTTTGTTTAAAAAACGTTTTTTAGATAGTGTTTTGCAACACTGAATCAGATAAACTTCAATCAAATATAATATTTTTTAGGACAATTGGTCAAAAATATTAGGGAAATTTTAGGATTAAAAATATTTGTGAAATTTTATTATAATTAAAATCAATGAATTTAGATCTGGCTAAAATTCATTTTTAATCTCCACTGTTAATTATATTCTCAGCTTTTGGATTTGATTCTCAATTTTTCTTCCTTCTTTCTTTTTTTCACCCTATTCATATTTCATCAAGTGTAGTGAAAAATCACTATTTTTTTGCTGATAAAAACGAGTGAATTTTCACTAACTCGTTAAAAGCAAAGAGGACAGATTCGTGGTGGTGGGGTGGTCACTTTGATGGTTTGTCGGAGGTGGGGGATCGCATTGTTATCAACTGGGAAATCGCCACAGATGGTCGTCGGCTGGAGGTGGAAGCCCCCGGAAATGTTGGTCGGCCGAAAATAAAGGTCGCCAAATGTTGGAATTTTTGCTTCTTTAATGATTTTTTTAATTGTTTAAACAAAATTTTATGCTTTTTCGATTTTCTATTGACAATAGGGTTTAAAAATATAAAAAGATTCATCCATTTCAAAAAAATAAATCACTAAAAATGAAAAAATAAACTATTTTTACTCAATAAATTAACTAAATATTGTCTTTTTGGTGGAATTTTTTACAAAATTTTGAATATTTTTTTTGCATTTTCAGATCCCTCTCAACAAGAGGAACCAAAAAAAGAGAGAATTCTGATCAAATATTGAAGAAAAAAAAGTTCACTAGAGGTAAAAAAAACTCAAAACCCAAATCACCTAAAAATCTCAAAAAATCTAGGCCAAACTTGGCTTTGTAAATTATCTTCTCCTAATTTTCATTTAATCAAAAAAAGGAGAATTCAATCCATAAAAATAAAATAATGAACCATCAGTGCTTGACACGCCAGTCCATTTCTAGCCAATTGTTGAGCGCTCGTTGGTCGATGATACGGACCGATGCCTTCTTTTTTTGCACCCAAAAAAAGTTGACCGAGAATAAGCATCCAAAGCAAAGATCATGATGAAGTTACGACCATACCAATATCCCAACAAATGCTTCAAAACAACATCATTCTGATGAGGACATCAAAACGCAAGGAAATGAAAAGAAATAAATTACAAAACATGGTTTGCATTCGACCAGATAATGACATCATTCTGATGAGGAACGAGAAGACCTAGGTTGAAGAACAATTCAAGATTTAAAGTTATTGAGGGACTTCCAAGTTTAATTTTGGGAAATAATTTCCATCGCTTTTTTGTTTTTTCATTTCCTTATTGGTTAGCGAGTATGTCTATATATCTTGTCTACAAAGTACGGACACTTAAACTTAGTCTCTGTATCGGTCTTCGGACACATCATGTGGCGTCTGTTTTTTGTTGTTGTTTGTTTTATCGGACACTTTGTGAACACCTTATGAACACACGTGTCTTCCTTCTCGACATGCTTGTCCGTGGCAATGTCCATGTGCTTACGTGCTTTTAAAATAAAAAATGTAGCAATCAGAGAAGATTAACGAGCCTTAAAAGACTTACTTTAGCCAAGAAAATAACTTTTACAATTAGTTTGACTTGACATTGAATTGCTTAATTTGCAAAAAGTGAGTGATATAATGCTCAATTTTTTAATTGAAATAGATTTATTATATTTGTTAGTTCAATGTGCTCTACGAGGTAAGTTGAACCTTGACCAAATTTGAATTGTTGTGCTTTTATTTGCATAAATCATTTTTTATCTTATTTTGTTTATTTTAAAAAATATATATTTTATTCAACGTGACCCCGACGTATCCGTATCTTAAATTTTCAAAAAATTAAGTGTCCATATTGTTCCGTATCTGTGTCCAATATCCGTATCTGTGCTTCTTAATATAAGGCGTGTGTGTGAAGGACCCTTAACATTTTTGCAAGTTGATTATTGCGATTTAGGATAATATCGTTTCTCTACACATTCAAATATGGGGAGTTTACACTTTCAGTTCAACGAGGGATAGGTTCCTATGCATTAATTGATTAACTAGAAGATTTTCAAATGCAAAAGCATAGACATCAAAATAGGAAAGTCTTCTCTTTTTACTCAACAAAGCATATTCATCTCAAATATTTTACGCCAAACATACAAATCCCAGATTGATCCGAAAAAAACGAATATCACTTCTCTGGACAACCTATCGTAACGAATAGCACATAATATAAAGATGCAGGTAGCACC
>BRYE01000009.1:3292500-3300000 GCA_030159115.1 Actinidia arguta var. hypoleuca | reverse complement strand
AAGTAGCTCGTGGGTGGAGAATCACTCCACTGATGGGTGTCGCAATGGCTTTATTTGCGATATTTCTATCTATTATTTTGGAGATTTATAATTCTTCTGGTTTATTGGATGGAATTTCGATGAATTAGATTTATAAGAATCACAAAGTCCTAGCTTTTGAATACAAAATGAATCATTTTCAATCTAGGACTTTTAGACCATCCTATTTTTTTGGTAGTTCGTCTTGGACCAAATCTAGAATTGTTCTCAACAGTTTGTGTAGCTATAAATCCTATTGTATTCATTGAGATTGTAAATAAACAATCTTATCATAGATCCATTGTGGTCTTGAAATTACATAATAATGGAAACAACAATTTTTGTTGCCATTTTATATCTGGTTTACTTGTAAGTTTTACTAGGTACGCCTTATATATCGCTTTTGGATAACTTTCTCAATATCTAAGAGATCCATTCAAGGAACACGGGGACTAAGTAATGAGCCTGCCAATCATTAAAACTAATTGATTAAGTTTGAAACTTTTTTGTAATTTTCTAAATTATTATTTCTCTGAATTACTATAAATGTACTCTTATATATCTCCTGCTTTGAACCCAATTTATAAAAGTTATATTTTAATTCGGATATTAACTTTGAAAAATGTGTCAAATTTAAGTGATTCAAAATAGATCCTATTTTTTGCTCATTGAGAAATTTATTTTTTGTTTTCGATTTCTGAACTCAAATAAATGAGAAATGAATCACTAAAAAATGAAAATGAGAAAAGATTTTTTTAAAGTTCTATCCTTGGATATGGGGGGAAGAACTATCCAAGTTCAATTCCATAAGATTTACTACACGAAAGATCTAAGTTAAATAAAAATGATACCCTAAACTAAACAAAAGAATCTTCAAATCCCTATGGATTTTAATAATAAAATTTAATGTTTTCTAACAAATACTCCATTGAGTTGACTTCTTCAATCTCGAGGATTGAATGCGAATGGGCTATTATGAGTAGAGATGAAAAACATATGGCTAAACTGTGTTCATTAATGTTTAGTGCAAGTAAAGAAGAATATACAACAGTAGGGCAAAAATGTGTAGTTTAGTTTGAAAGTTTTAACTGCCGACATTTACCTTAATCTACCAGTCGACGAAGGTTGGGTATTGGTAAAATGCGACTACAAAACTCAAGGAGGAAAAGGTTACTGTCTATCTGCTCTCTCTTTCAAATCCAATGATAAATGAGAGCCCAAACACAACATTTTTTAAATGATTTGAAATCGATATGTAAGGGGATAAATTATACAATTATGAATTTTGGCCTTACTAGGGAGGACACCGCCGTCGTGCCACCACTATGAAGCCAGTTTGGTGGCCCTTTGCTAGAGCTTGGTTGAGATATCATCGAATACAAATACTATCTGAGCTCAGGCCACTATTACTCTTAAGTTGTCGCTATTTAGTAAGCTCGTGTGTGTGTGTGTGTAATCGCACCAGAGTTTGGATGAGGGGCAATGATTGGCGGCGATCTCGAAACATGTCAGGGGACATAAGATAATTTGCACGGCCAGGCTCTAGGAGCGTGGTTGGGTCAATCGCCTACTCATTGACACAACAGTCGGCGTGTACGAGCACACGTTAAGCTGCAGTCTGTCCAGTGACAAGACAGTTGGCGCGTCATGGCACGTGTCGAGCTGTGACATATAAAGTCAACATTTCTTTCTTCTAAAGGTACGCGAATTCACTCTGGCCTAGTCCGATTGGTCGGGATGTTCCTGGACCGGTCGGGGCATTCTTGGACAGGTCGGGAAGTTTGTTAGTCCTTCCCTCTGGCTTCGGGTCCCTCCTGGACCGGTCGGACAGGTTCTCTTCTTCTGTTAAGTTCTGAACTGGTCGGGGACCTCTGGACCAATTAAGGGTTTGACTCTTTTAATCTTTGAAGCTTCTGTTCTTTTTTGGACCAGTCGGACAGGTTTCTTGCCTTCAATTCCCAGCCATTCCTTGTCTTCCATTTTGCGTTGGTTCTTTGTGTTAAAACTATGTTTTTAACATTGTTTTTGTCTTGCACAACATTTATCCTACTTGTGCTACAACAAGCCTAAAATAACAATTATATGTACAATAACATATTTGGTAAGAAGATTTTAAAGTAAAAATATGACAATTTATAACTCTCATCAACAACTTTCATGCCCGGATGGGGACGTCGGCAGTTGATGACAGGCTACCAGCCAAGCCCTAGAAGCGTGGTTAGTTCAGCCGCCTACTTACTGACACAGTGGTCGGCGCGTACGAGTACGTATCGAGCTGCAGTCTGTCCAGTGACAAGACAGCTAGCGCATCATGGGACGTGTCAAGCTGTGCCCTATAAAGTTAGTCTTTCTTTCTTCTAAACGTACGCGAATTTACTCTGGTGAAACATATACTCTCTCTCTACACTTTTCGATCATCTAACTTGACCGTCAAAGAGCCGTTTCTTGAAAATAGTTCCGGTGGCCGTTCTTACTGTTTCTGTGTCGTAGCTAGGCACATTGCTAATTAAAAAATGACTGCAGCTGCTTGAAAGGCCGTAGGATCACCGTAAGTGTCTATTCTTGATTTCTTTTATCTCATCTCATAAACTCACTCCCTACACGATCAAATCATATTCATATTATAAACTAATGGAGTGGGTTTTACCTAATTTACCCTTCGATTTACACCGTCAAGTAAAAGTAGCAGGGTTGAAATACACTAAAGATCGCTCAAGATTTGAATCATAGCTTTGCAAAAAGGAGAGAATATTGGAAGAAAATAAGTATTTTAGGATTGTGCGAAGCACGGGAAGCACGTGAATAAGAATCTGCAAGCTGTAGGATAGATCTTGATGAATAAGGAAGGAATTGATTCTTTCATATCTCATTGTTCAAGTAACAAAAGTTGATTAGCATTATTCAACAGGAGCAAGCTTCTCTCCGGTAAAAGTTGCAATTTGTGGGTCCACATTGAATTGTGAACAATTCATCTTCGGACCAGGCTTTTCTGTAATTAAAAAATGAATTGCAAATGTCCAAATATTTTTTTATCACGTTTTAGGTTTATTTTAATAATTTAAACTATTCATATTATAAAAGAACTTTATAATTTTAAAAAATTACGTTGATCGGATAAAAATTAATAATTGATCATTATCAATTTATATCAAGATAAATGGCATAATCCTATGTGTCATACACATTTATTTAGTTATAATATAATATTTAATAGATATTGAACCGTGTTTGATTAATATTATTTTTTACAGTACTAATTTTAATGACAAAATCTATAATACGAACGGTTTGAATTATCAAAATGGACTCAAAATACTTAGATTGCATCATTATCAATAGTCGATTAATATTAATTTATATAAAGATAAACGGTATAATCTAATGTGTTATACTCATTTATTCAGTTATAAAACAATATTGAACGAATATTGAATCGTGTTTGATTAACGTTATTTTTTACAGTATTGATTTTCATGACGAAATTTACAATATAAACGGTTTGAATTATCAAAATAGATCAAAAATGATTGAACTGCATCGTCACAGTTCATATGAACTGTAGAGAAGCCAGCTCCTTCATCTTATGGTTCCGATATGATACCTATTCATGCAAAAAATCACATTAATTGAGAATTAATAGCCATATAATTGGATAATTTTGTTAGGACAACAAATTTAATTTTCAAATAGAGAATCAATAGCCATATGATCAGATAATTTTGTTAGAATAGTGAATTTGATTTTCATAATAAATCGCTCACTTTTTTAAAATAAATGTGAGTACTAATTTCCGATCAATTCGATTTTTTCTTGTTATCGTTACTTAAAAAATATAATACGGTTTAGATCTCTAACGTGAATTTAGAGAATGCCCCAAATCTACCAATTTTATTTTAAACCTCAAAACTTGAACTTTAGACAAGGGTGGTCCTATTCGGCAAGGGGAGCTGCTTTTCACCCCCCAGGGGGGGAAATTGTCCCCTTAGTGATTTTACGATTTTACCCCCACCCCACCCCACTCCACCCCACGCCACCTCACCCCTCTCTCTCTCTCTCTCTCCTTTTTTAGTTTTCTGTATTTTTTTTTTAGTTTTTTTTTTCATTTTTTTTTAGTTTTCTGTATTTTATTTATTAATTTTTTATTAGTTTTTTTTTATCTTTTTAAACTAAATCTCTCTCTCTCCCCCTCTCCCTTTTCGGTTTTCTGTATTATTTTTTTTAGTTTTTTTAGTTTTTTTTTTTTAGTTTTTAGTTTTGTGTATTTTTTTTTTAGTTTTTTCAGTTTTTGTTTCATTAGTTTGTCAGGGGGGCGAAAATAAAAAAAATAAAAAAAAACTCCATAAAAATTAAAAAAACAAAAAACAAAAAAACAAAAAAAAAACGTCAAAAAAAATTTAAAAACATATAATAAAAATTAATTTTTACTAAAAAGAAAAAAAAATTGATAAAAAAAAAAAAATAAATTTGATAAAAAATAAAAAAAAACTACATAAAAATTAAACAAAAGCAAAAAAAAAAAAAAATGCAAATAAAATTTTAAAAACATATAATAAAATTTAATTTTTATCTAAAAAGAAAAAAAACTTATAAATAAAAAAAATAAATTTAATAAAAAATAAAAGAAACTACATAAAAATTAAACAAAACTAAAAAAAACAAAAAAAAAGCAAACAAAATTTTAAAAACGTATAATAAAAATTAATTTTTATTTAAAAAAAAATAAACTGATAAAGAAAAAAATTAAATTTAATAAACAAAAAAAAGTTGATAAAAATATTAAAAAAAAATAAAAAATAAATTAAAAAGGAGAAGGAAGAGAGATGAGAAAAGGATTAAAGGGTAGGGGCAGAACGGTAATTTATCGAGGGGACAAGGGGAGGACAAAGGGGGGCGTATTGTCAGGGGGCGGGAAAAGTAATTTTCTTCGGCAAGTGATCTCTGTCTCAAACTATCCTCTGTTTGTCTTTTGTGTGGCTAATATTTCTTCTTTTCTTTGTTTCTCTTCTGTTTTCCTTTGTTTTCCTCTGTTTCTCCTCTGTTTTCTTTTGTGTAGCTAATATTTCTTCTCCCTCTGATCTCTCTTAAACTCTGACCTCTGTGGGTCCTTTCTTTGTGTCCTCTGTTTTCTTTTGTGTGGCTAATATTTCTTCTCGTCGGATGATACTTTGTAAGTGGGCCCACTACATACATGGTCTAGAAAAGGCCACGTAGTCTCGTTGTATGCTATCAATTCCAACTAGATCTTCAAAGAGGTGTTTTTGTCCGTGTTTTTCTAGATGAGAAATTGATGGGGGAAATTTATTCTCCCAAACCCCTGACAACCAACCAACCAACCAACCAAAGTTATTGAGATTTGATGTATCGATATTTAAATCGTATTCATATTATAAATTAGGGTTAATTTTATTTATATTTTTTGAAATTTGATATATCAACACTTAGATTCGACATCTTTTAAAAATAAATAAACGTCAATATTTTTTGTCAATTGACCACTTTGATCGAAGAAATTGTCATAAATACCCTTGAAAAATTCTTTCTCTCTCTCGTTTTTTCTCTCTCCAGTTTTGTATTGTTTTTTAATTTTTATTTCTTTTTTTTAATAATTTTTTTTATTACATGTTTGTAATCTTTTTATAATTTTTATTTTTATTTTGATAAGGCATATAAATTGCCAATGTGATACTTTATTGGTGTTAAATAAATATTAAAAAATAATATTTGTTGTTAATAAAAAAATAAAACTTGAAATACAAGAAACAAAAAATAGATAGTATTTTATTTTTATGCAGGTAATTAATGTTGTTGATCGGGTTCAACCAGTGTTACACTAACCTATAGCACATATACTAAATTAAAGGACAATCTTGTCATTTTTTATATAAAAAAAACTCTAATTTTTTTTAATAATAATTTTAAAAGCTAAAGAGATAAGTATTAATAATAATAAAAAAATTTATTTTTTCACATTTTAAGACTTTGTTTGCACTAATTAAAAATTTTTAACATGTTAGATAAAAATACTAATTTTATTTATTATTGGGATATAAAGTGATATTTTGTTTTACCTTAAACATGTAGGCCAAATGAATTTAACTAAATCGAGTTAAAATATCAATGCGCCATTTGAAAAATTTGCGATTAATTAACAAGTCAAAAATAATTTTTTTTGCCAAAAAATATTTGAGCCAGGGACCATGTATTAAAAAAATTTGCCAAAAAAAAATATATTGACCCTAATCCACATCATTTTTTTTAGTAATTAATTTATTTTTTGCTAAATTAGGTAAAAATAAAAAAATTTTATAAAAAGATTATTTTATAAAAATAAAAAATTAAAAAAAATTAATAAAAAAACGAGAGAGAGAGAGAATTTTTTCAAGGGTATTTATGACATTTTCTTCGGTCAAAGTGGTCAACTGACGAAAAATACTGACGTCGCTAACGGCAGAGGGTCTACCTGCCTATTTTTAAAAGGTGCCGGATCTAAGTGTCGATACGCCAAACCTCGAAAATTAACCCTATAAACTATGAAGAAAAAGCTCAATGGATTATACATCAATGGAGTGGGTTTCACCTAATTTACCCTTCGATTTACACCGTCAAGTAAAAGTAGTTGGGTTGAAATACACTAAAGATGGCTCAAAATTTGAATCATAGCTTTGCAAAAAGGAGAGAATATTGGAAGAAAATAAGTATTTTAGGATTGTGCAAAGCATGGAAAGCACATGAATTGATTCTTTCATATCTCATTGTTCAAGCAACAAAAGTTGATTAGCATTATTCAACAGAAACAAGCTTCTCTCTAGTAAAAGTTGCAATTTGTGGGTACACATTGAACTGTGAACAATTCATCTCAGAACCGTGCTTATTTGTAGTTCAAAAATGAATTACAATGGTAGAGTTCAAACATTTTTTTATTTCGTTTTAGACTTATTTTAATTATTCAAACCGTTCATACTGTAGATCTCATCGAGAACTTTATTAATTTAAAAAATTACGTTAATCGGATAAATATCAATAGCCGATAATAACAAGATAAACAGTATAATCTTATGTGTCACAATTATTTATTCAATTATAAAATAATATTAAACGAATACTAAACCGTGTTTGATTAACGTTAGTTTTTACAATACTAATTTTTATGACGAAATTTACAATATGACGGTTTAAATTATTAAAATAGACCAAAAATGCTTGAATTGCATCGTCGCAGTTCATTTTGGACTGCAAAGAAGTCAAATCCTTCATCTTATAGAACCCGATATGATATCTATTCATGCAAAAAATCACATTAATCGAGAATTAATAACCATATAATTGGATAATTTTGTTAGGACAACAAATTTAATTTTCAAAATGATCAGATAATCTTGTTAGAATAGAAAATTTAATTTTCGTAATAAATCATTCACTTTTTAAAAATAAATGTGAGTACTAATCTCTGATCAATTCGATTTTTTCTTGTTATCGTTACTT
>BRYE01000009.1:3260000-3265000 GCA_030159115.1 Actinidia arguta var. hypoleuca | reverse complement strand
GAGACTAGTGTAATTATTTCAAATTTCCAAATCACGTGGTGGTCGTGTACTGCTTTAGTTTTGGCACCGCTTTAGTATTGGAGTGATGATTTTTGTACTTGAATTTTCACTAAAAATTCATTCTATTTTTGTTTTTATTTTATAAAATTATAATAAATTACCATAATTCTTCTGTCGATTATCAGAATTGTTTCTCCTCGTGCAATTATACTTTTACTTTTTTTCATTCTCGTGAGAGAGTGCGTAACATTATTCGTAAATTGCATAATAAAGACAAAAAATTAGATTGCAAAATTATAAAACAAAAATATAAAAATCGTTATTAAGTTACGATTATTCTTTGAGTTTGAGATATAATTAGAGTTTCATTTGGCTCGTTCTTATAAATAAGTTGTCGTTTACTATTTGTTACTAGATTTTTATTTCAAAAAAGTTTGACCTAGTACTCTTATAAGTTTTTTTATTTATTTAAACTGGCCAAACGAGGTTTTAGAAAAAATCTAGCTTTTGAAAAAAAAATGATAAAATTTTTATTTTTAAGTATTTATTTTAATTAGTGTATTAAAAAAAATTGAAAGCCTTAATTCAAAGAAAAATCTTGTTATTTTTTCACAAAACTTAGCTACAAGGGAAATCTTGACATTAGTATAAAAATAAAGGAAATTAGTGCTATTTTTAAAATTACAGGTAAGTGATTGTATTTGTCAGAAACATTAAGAGGAGGTTACTGAAATTTACCCATTTATTATTTAAAAACCTAAGTAAATATAATCTATATTTAGTTTAAAAAGCAATTAAGTAATGTACTTTCGCTCATTTATTATTAAAATGTGAAAAAATCCAACACTAATAATTATTTTTCAGTTTTATGCTAACTGTTAGATCTTTAATTGGAAGTCTAATTGGGTGATTTGTTTTCGCCATGTGTGTTTAGGATATTTTTTTTCTTATTCTTATACCTTAAAATTACTAAGTGTGCATGATTTAACATGTTAGTTTTTATCTTATATTTAATGAGTTGGAATGCATTGACTTAGTGTTTCGCTCTAAGATTAGTGTGTATCAGGATTTAAATTTAATCGGACGAAAGTGTGTAGCTAAATGGTAGACTATAAATAGTTCGAAATTTGTTCTATTTCAAGATTTCAGGTTCGAAACTTTCTATATACTTTCAATTGTTGAGTCGGGCTAGTTCATATAAGGGCTTGCCAAAAATTAATGGCAATATAATTAGTTGGTACTTAGGTAGGGTACTGAATTATCATTACTTATGTTTTTTTTTAATCAGTTTTATTTATTTTTTTATCAAATTTATTTTTTTATCACTTTTATTTTTCTTTTGGGATAAATAATTTTTTTATTATATGTTTGTAATCTTTGTTTATTTTTTAGTTGTAGATTTTGAGAGTCATTATTTATAAAAAATTTAAAAAGTATATAAAAATATGAATCAAAATAAAAAGTATATATATAAAAATAAAAAAATACTAACAATTAATAAGTAAACAATAGCTTGCGGACAAACACTTTTTTCAAATAAAAAGTCTTTTAGATCAATATTGATTTAGTCAAGTTCAGGAAAGAGTACATGTAATAATACACAAGAAAGAGATACACGAAAATATATAAAAATAAAAGAAACAAAACTAAATAAAATAAAATAAAATTTAAATAAAAAATAACAAAACTGAAAAAATAATTGATGAAAAAATAATAAACAAAACTAAATACAAAAATAAACAAAATTAATAATAAAAAAACTAAACTAAATAAAAATTAAACAAAACTGAAAAAAAAGTAGAGTGGTTCGGCTGGATTGTAATTTCATGAGAAAATGAGAGGTATAAAAATAATTATTGTAGGAGGATAAGGGGTGTCAGGGGCGGTGGAGGGGAAGCAATTTGCTTAATTCTCTAAGAATTTCTCGCCCGTCCCATCAGAAAGAGTAGTGCTCTAAGTGGCTCGCAGGCCTAGTGAGCGAGTTGCACCTTACATGAAATTGAACATTTGTTTATGTAATTTCTTTAAGTCTTAAAAATTTGTAAATACTTGCAGATTCGATTCCAATTTTTTTTTCAAATTACAACTATACGGACAAATTCACTTAGTAACACCCCACTCTAAAAATATAACATACATAAAAATATTATATTTTGTCATACACAATTAACACCACCTAAAAGATAAATTCTAATCCCAACAACAATAATGACTAATGATCATGATTTTTGATTCTTTACAATCACCTTATTCGAGTGCATGAAGAGTCGAAACTTTTATTGAAATAACAAGAGTTCAAACACCATAAATTAATTTAATGCCTATCAAAGACTCCAGAATTGAACAACTAGAAATGTTAAAAGAGACGATGACTTGAAACTTGGAAGAACAAGCTAAGCATTCAGAGGACGCCATTCATCATCAGGGTGGCCATCGCCAACCACAATGGCATAGATGGCGTACACTATTCCAGGAACATAGCCAAACAGCGTCAGTATCAGGCAGATGAAGAACTCACACTGCAAAAACCAATCATTCTTAATTAGATTAACATGTGTTGGGTAAACCAAATAAATGATAAAGAATAAGATTCAAAAGTGCCAATACAAACAACCGAAGATAGAAAGTATCAACACAAGCAGGCAGTGTCTACCCCAACTTGCAACAAAAATATAAAATTGACAATACTGAATATAAAAGAAAGATAAGAGCAGACAAACAAAGACATCAATAATTACGTGATTCGACAAGATTGTCTACTTTTACGGGTCAGACTCTAATCTACTGTGAACAAATAGAGAGTTCATATACAATAGAGATAATAATCTTCATTTGCCATTTTTACACGACCCACAATAATTCTCCATGATTATAGAATTCTAACTCTCACTACTTGTTTTTGTCTGACGCCCTATAAGGCCACGATGACCTCCCTTTATATTTGACTTTTCACACTTTCCAAATGACCATTAAACTAGATTCATCCAATGCATTATTAACTAACAAAATCTTCTGAATTTTTCATGCACCATACTCATTCTCTAGCTTTGAAGAATCATCTTACAAAGTAAAGTTTATTCAACCCCTTAAATTCTTCCATGTTAATTAATGTTATTACCTGGACCCACAACTATCTTGTTCGAAAAATTAGGTAAGAACTCATACTGCAAAAACCAATCATCGGAAATTAGATTAACAAGAAAATTAGGTAAATGGCCTTGTTCAGTTCAAAATCAGTTTTTTGGAATACTTTTTTCAAAAACTATTTTTAAAAAAAAAAAAATACTTGTTGATCTGGTTGGGCTTGGTTTGGTGGTAGTTTTTAGGATTAATTTTGCATTATACTTTTTAAAAAAATTATTTTGTTGAAAGTTTTCGCAACTTGTATTTTAGAACTTTTTAGAAAACATACGTTTTTTTATAAAATATTTAAAAGATGTATTAAATTTATCCAAAATCAGTTTTGATAAAATAAATAAATAATATATGAAAACAATGAATTTCTTGTTTTCAAAATATATTTTTCAAAAAGTATTCTACAAATTGTTTCCAAAATCTAAAAGGAGCAAAATTACTTTTTGTTTTCTTCTTTTTAGTTTTACTTATTGAACACACTTAAACCCTTCTTGTTCAAAACTTGTTTGGTTAAAAGTTTTTCGAATTTGTTTTTTTTTTAAATAAATCATTATTTTAGAAAATACCAACAAAACATTTTCAAATTCTTGAAAACTATTTTCTTTAAACACAACATAAAAACAAGAAATCTCCATTCATATAGATTTGAACATCGATCAAATTAAGCAATCTAATGTTTAATTTCACATAAAAAATGTAAGAGGTATGACTATGGATTTTTTTGTGAAATTAGAGTGAAAGAAAGATTGATTAAAAGAAGAATAAATACATTTAATTGGACCCTTAGATCACTACAATCTTAGCACAAAGGATTTCTAATCCTTAATTTTTATAAAGTAATCATTTCAGATTAAACTCTTTAAACTCAATTTCGAAAATCCTCATCTCGATTACCAAATCTAAACTCATTAAATAATTAGTATCAAACTCCTTCATTTGAAACCACATACATCGAAACAAAGCCTAACCGTTTTGTTTTTAAAAACAGTTTCTGAAAGTGGCGAGAGAGATACCGGTTCAAAAAATAAATAAAAATTGGAGAGAGAGAGAGAGAGAGAGAGAGAGAGAGGGACATACGCTGCAGCAACCATGTCTAAAGAAGACTCCCAGCGGAGGAAGCAAGATGGCAATTAGGATTTCCAAGAAGATCTCACACCTATTAGCCATGTTTGATCAATTGCAGCAGCTAGTAGAAAATAGGGGAGAGAGAGATGGGGAAAAGTTCAAAGTTATGAAATCATGATGATTGAGAAAATTGATTAGATTTTGAGGGTTGGTTAAGAAGAGTCAGCAGACTAATTCAATGTTGCCATGTTACGTATATTAGCATGAATGTCTGAGAAGTTGTTGTATGATGGGAAAGAAATAATATCTCTTCAATGAAAGTAGATCTTAAAAACGGATTGTATTGAGGTGGTGTTTTGACAAAATTAAAAGTTGAGAGTTGAAAGCAAAAAATGAAGTACTAATTGATAATTGAATTTCTTGAGCTAAAAAATTACTTGAGATAAATATTTAAGTGCTAGATTAAAACAACTTATTTGATATATACATGAAGCTAAAATCTCAAACTTATTATTTTTGAGTTTTTCTGTTGATCATCATATTTTAATGCCTTGAAATTTAAGTAATGGTGGTAATAATGGCGGCGGCAATGACGAAGTGGGGGTGGCAAAGTCAGAATGAATGTTCAGTGAATTAGTGAGGTCAAAAAAATAAGATTTATGTTCAGCTGGGTTAAAAGAACCAAAGACAAAATAAAAAAACTAAAAAACTAAAACTAAAATAAATACAAAAAACTCAAAAAAAATGAGGGGGGGGGGGGGGGGGGGGAGTGAGTGAGTGAGTGAGAGAGAGAGTGTGGA
>BRYE01000009.1:3177500-3180000 GCA_030159115.1 Actinidia arguta var. hypoleuca | reverse complement strand
ATAAAAATAAATTATATCCTACAATTGTAGTTATATGATTTATAGCAGTTTCTTCCAAAAGAGGTATAGTTTCTTTTCAAAATCCTAAATATATTTTTTCTGAAAATGAAAATGAATTTAATCCGACAATTGTCGTTATATGATTTATGGCATTTGCTTTCAAAAGAGGAATAATTTCTTTTCAAAATCCTAATTAATTTTTTCTCAAAAAAATAAAATGAATTTAATCCAAAAATTGTCGTTATATGATTTATGACATTTTCTTTTAAAAGGGGAATAATTTCTATTCAAAATCCTAATTATATTTTTTTTGAAAAATAAAAATAAATTTAATCCGACAATTGTCGTTATATGATTTATGGCATTTTCTTCCAATATAGGAATAATTTCTTTTCAAAATTCTAATGATAGAAAAATATCCTAATCACATGACAACTATTATCAAATCAAACTCATTTTATTCGTGGACAATATAAGTGGATTGCAAAGAATCTAAAAAAAGTAAAAAGTAAAATTAAAAAATTAGGAAAGTGAACCCTATTAAAAAAATATATATATCAATTATTTATTGAAAATCTTTTTAAATTTCTTGTACAATCCATCACTCAACAGATACTTGGAGCCAAGAACAAGTCATTATCATTTGCCAAAAGTCTACTTGTTTATTTTTTTTAATTGACATCCAATTAAAAAATTAATTATTTTTATAAATATTTTTTTATTTTAGTTTTTCTTGATAAATTCTACATCTAAGAAAAGGGTAAACTTAAATTATAACAATCTTCAAAAGACAAGAAATTAGAATAAGGCCCCGTTTGGGTAAGATTTTATTTTTTTTTTCACTTTTGATTGTTTTAGGTAAAATGGACAAAAAAAAAAAAAATACCACTCCAAATAGACTCCCATGCACTCACATAAACCTATTTCAAATAAACTTACCCAAACACACTCAAAAAATTCAATTTTTTAATAAAAAAACTTACCCCAGACGGGACTTTATACATCGTTGTATTTTTTTTTACTACGATCTTTTGACTTAAAATTCGCATACTTTTGATAATATCAAGTGAGACCTTATTTACTAACTTTTAAATCATTTATTGAGGTTGTATTTGGATCAAGGATTTAGTAAGAAAAAATAAAATAAAAATATCTTTTTCCTCTCATTTTCCCTTACACAATCGTTGAGCCAAACACAGCCTTAGTGGCTTATGAAAATGTATAATATGCTGGGAAAAAAAATAGTTGCATATTATTTGAATCGTCCAAACTAACCATTTAAATCAATAAATAAAAGCCAACTTCAAACGAGTCATCTAACAAAAAATTCATTAAACATACAAAATTTTTTTTAATAAAAATTAACTCTACTTTCGTTTTTAGGAGTTTTATTTTTTAAATTTGATCAACTTTTTTTCTTATTAAGTGCATATGAGCACTTAAAAAATAAAATAATAAAAAAAAATCAGACTAAATTTGTACACCTAAAAATAATACTAAGATAAAAAAAAAATCAAATAAAAGTTTAAAAAATGTTATTCCAAATTTGGAAAGAAAATATCAAATTGCATTTTCCCACCACTTGCATGGCTAGGACTCAGAAGTCTGAAGCTTTTCAGATTTTAACTAAAGTAAAGCTATATTCGAAGTGTTTGGCAAAATTTATATCAAACAACTTATTGCTTGTGGCGACTTAAGAGGGTGGTTGGTATATATAAATTTGTGTTATAATTGTTTATTTAAAATAAAAATTAAAAATTTTTAAAATGAAGATTATAAGAATTCACTATTTTTAATTTTTGTACATTATTTTTTGCCTAAAAGCAAAAGCAAAGGTTGCACTCTGTCACAACTTTCAAGACAAAAAAAATACTACTTATAAACTATGCCAAATATTTATGGTCAAGAAAGTAAAATCTCGGGTGCTTTTTTGTTGCTTCTACTACTTTAGATAGAGGGCCCCAACCCCAATGATTAAAATACTTAAATATCTATACTAGTTTGTGATAATTACAGTCGTGCCACTATAAAACAAAAAACAAGCATTATTTTTTATTAAAACAAATGGACAATTTGGACATTTCATTCCAAAAAGTAATTTTAAAACATTTTTTAACTTTTAAAAAAAATCAACAATTGACAAAAGTTTCTGCAGAATCTAAAAGGTTTGCTTAAGCTTTTACTAAACATGCCAAATTACTATTTATGAACACCACATTGCAAAACAAAAACAAAAACAAAATAAACATGCAGATTCCACACACTATAGGGGCACTTCAACATAAAGAGAAAACATTAGTTTTTAAAAATTTTATTTGTTTCTTTTTTGAAATTCCAGACACACAAGCTCATGACTCCCCTTTTTCCTTGGATCTCACTCGTTAAAATCGCCCATCAAGAAGAAGAGTTCTTCAAAACCCATTCGACCAGAGTCGAAATGCCAAATCCTGTTGCAGTTTTCTTCTTATCGTTCCAAACGGGGCCAGCCATGTCAATATGC
>BRYE01000009.1:3095000-3097500 GCA_030159115.1 Actinidia arguta var. hypoleuca | reverse complement strand
TAATAATATACTCATTCTTGGCACATTTTTAAAGAAGAAAGTACAAGAAAAAAGAACATAAGTGATGAAAAAAAAATTAAATACACTCAACTTCTCTTTATAAACAATTGTAAAAAAAAATACCAATGACAATATGAAATTTTAGTAAAAAAATGATGTAAAGGAAAATTGAAGCGTGGAGAAAATTAATGAGTGTATAAAAGCTCCTAATAGACAAAATATTTTTTGATAAAAAAAAAAAAAAGACTTACCCAAACATGGCCCTTATGTATACCCTAATCAATCAGTTTTCATATATACAGTGTGCATATATACTTTACATATAAATCAAAAAATTAAAAAATTAAGAAGTATAGTATTATAGTAAAATCTTAGTTTTAGTCTGTTGAGATTTCATCCCACACCAGCTATAATTTTAACCTTATGCAAAAAGGTGCCAACTTGGAATCATTTGCCTTCTCTTATCAATGATAACAAAGTTCAGTATACTCAGAATCACAACTTAAGGTTTTCAAGTTTTGCAAGAACCAATCCACTTAAATGAATTATCCAAATACCTCGAACGAACCTCATGTCAATTGTAAGAGAACAAATGTGTACTTAAAGAGCTCAAAACCATTATTAACAAGTACCATGAAGATTGCGTGTTTAAGGCCAATTTTCATAATATGGCCAATTGCCAAGTGAATTCAACCAGGTTCTTTTTGACAAAATACTGTTTATTTTTTGGAATAGAAAAAGAACAAAATGCAATTATTATAGTATTCTGAAAGTCAATGATTAATACACTCCACAAATCTTTGAGTGCAGAAGCTTTATAAAATATATGAAATTACAATAATTTTCATAGTAAAACAGATCAATAAATTCAACCATTGGAAAAATACAAATAAGAGACTTCAGACTTACCATATGCCATCACATGCTAGCACAAGAAATTCATCGTCATTGCAAAGCTCAACCTAGTTTAAAATAATGAAAAAAGATAAGAAGATAAAACCACCAAAGAGAAACTCAACAGTCAAGAAAACTATATTCTGAGAAATTTGTGTATGAAGAAGTATCTCATAAGCGCATATCATACCCTTAACAGCTATAGCTGTCAAAATTTTCCAAGTAGAAGTAAAATCAAGATGACATCGACTGTGGGTAGTATAGGTATAAATTTATTAAACTGCATTTTCAATCTTAGAGTCGTCTGAACATGCCTATTAATTTGACTGCCCATAATATAGAAGTAAAATGCTACATACAGTGGCAGTCACAACTTGCTTCTCAGTAGGCAGTGATTTGTTCAGCTTTATCTTCAAGTCTCCTGAAATCAGAGTAAACAAAAAAAAATTAGGAAATAAACAAATTGCCTCTTTTCATGAAGTACCAATTGCTCTTGCCATGTTTAAAATTCCATTGGCATGTCCACCTTGGACAAAACCACCAGCTTCTAGAATCCTATGCTTCTCAGCCTTAAGGTAAGGTTTGTGGTCTCTAGTCAAGTTATATGCCTGCAACAAAGACTTCATTTAAAACTTCTCATGGTTGATTAAATAAAGTTCAATAGTTGTTGCTTTTTCATGGCACTAAAATCAAAAACTAACTTGTCTTCACCTTCCATTCCTGAACAACAGGCATACATTCTTACAAAAGGTACAAATTGTTCAATCAACAATAATCAATAGTAATTATTTAGATCCCAAATAACAAGAGTCACAAACTAGACCATTTTGTCAATTACTTCCAATAGAGGAAAGTAAATGAAGGGTCATGAACAGAAACTTTCTTTCTCTCAATACCTAATAGTAAGAAATATTTTAAAACTATTGAAAAAAGTAAAATGAAAACTATGGTGGTTGAAAACAATTACCTGACCCTTCCGAGATATTACACGATGAGAATCACCAGCATTTGCAACAAGAAGTTGATTGTTTTGAATAATTGCAACACAAGATGTGTTACTGAAATTGGTCTTGTTTCAAAGAGATTACGGCGAGATCCCTAGTTCAAGGATATTTAATGAGAGTTTGCAAAATAGAATATAACATGTGGTGAACGTATCAAAATAAACAAATGTGTCATTTACTTTTATTCTCAATTTCATATGCGCACTCATTGAGACCATAAGAAAATTCATAAAAGCAAATTGAGAAAAAACCACTAACACTGCAGTTAATTTCTGAATAAAAAAATCCAGGAGCAGTGGATAGATGAGAATTCTATCGGCATAACCACGCAGCCTGTCTCAAAACTCCCAAGCCAATGATAATGTGCAACTTAAACGTACATAATACCTTCCCTTTTGCCTCGAGTGTGTGAGGACTATTTACAGTAAGCACGGCTGAAAATATTTGAACAAAAGAAATACAAAGAAAATGAAGATATACCTGAGGAAAGCTTGTTGAAGAGAAGTGCCAATATCTCCAGCCAAATAGGCTTCATTCTCGAGTACCTGCTGATGAAGATAATCAGCAACAAATCAATTTTTTTGATCCATTTGAAAGCAAGC
>BRYE01000009.1:3070000-3075000 GCA_030159115.1 Actinidia arguta var. hypoleuca | reverse complement strand
AATTATACATTTTTCATCTTTAAATAAATAAACAAATGATCAAACATTTGAGAAATTGAGGTGACCCTTTTCTTGGTGAGGCAACTCAGAAGTTTAGAGAGAGAGAGATTGGTTCTTCTCTCTCTCAGAGGCCACTGTTGTTGCAGCCATGGAGAGTGGAGAGATGAGAGAGAGAGAGAGAGAGGGGCATTTTGATCAATTCATAAGGGGAAAATGGAGAAAAATGGTGTCAGGGTTTGGGAGGATAATTTTTCAAACCTCAGGGAAGTCACTGTAATTTTTTAAACGTCAGGGATACTTTGTGTATTAAAAGCAAATCTTAGGGGAGGTCAGTATAATTTACCCATTCTTTTATTGTCTGATGAAATACAGATCTGAGCCTCACACGGACAAACATAAAATTGAGAGGTTTTCTCAAATGATTATTTCATATGAATTTAAAATATCAGGATTTAATTTATTAAAATTAAAAATTAAAAATTTAATTTTTTTTACGATGGAGAAACTTTGAGGTTTTCATTGTTATTTTTTTCTAATTCTTTTAGCTGACTTACGATTAGGAGCGACCTAGTTCTTGGCGCGGTGACCTTGTGGGCCTCTTGAGAGACGGTTCCATTGTTGTTGCAGCCAAGTTGAGTCAGATTCTGGTTAGATTATACACAGATCTGAGCCTAAATAAATATTTTCATTTCAATATTGTTTTATGAAATTTTGATTATATTTTGTTTCCAAAAGAAACCTCGTTTGGGTCAGCAAATTTCACCATGGGTCCCTGTAGTTTAATCAAAGTTTCACTTTGGGCCTTGTAGTTTTAATCTTTAATATAAATTACAATTCATTTTAAATTCAAAAATTATCTTTTACTATTTATGGTTGAAATTCATTTGAATTAATCTAACGGCTGAGATTATTTCACTTTCTTCTTAAAGGTGTGGAACATACATAAGTTGATAAAAAATATCTAAATATGGGCATATTTTTTATGTATTGAAATATTGGATCTTTTTTTGTTAGGATCTAAAAAAAAAAAATTTAATTACTTCTTTCTTTTCTTCTCATTTTTTCTAAATTAATAATTTTTTAAAAAAATTATTATAATTTTTAATTTGTTCTTCATTTTGTAGTTATATATATTTTTGTATGCATATATATTTTTATATGTTTATATTTTATCTGTTTTTTAGATGACAACACTTTAACGATTACGTTTAAGAGATTTTTTTTTATGTAGTATCAGTATACATGGGCAATTACTAGTTTGAACAATTAAGACGTTTGCAGTTTTAGGGCATGTTTGGCTGAGGGATAAGGAGGGGGGATAACTTTTTTCCCCGGGCGTTTGGCTGGCTGATAGGGAGGCGGATAATTTATGCCCCCGAATAATTTTTTTCTCAGCAGGTGGATAGAGGCGGATAATTTTTGGGTGGCCTAGATCCTAACTAAAAGTTATCTGGGGATAAAAGGGTGAGGGATAAGAAAAAAATATATAAATAGAAATAAAATGTATATTTTTATTTATATATATATATATTTTTAATATCTAAATATTTTACATTTTGTTTCTCTATATATATTTCATTCTTTATTTTTTATACTTATGTACCCATTTTAAAAAGTATCCAAACAAAATTAAAACTTATATCATTTCAAAATTTATTCTTCTAAAACTTATCCCCCTCTCTATCCGCCAGCCAAACGAGCCCTTAAGCCAATACCAAAGTTGTATTCTGTGTTGGAGTCTGGAACTCGCCAAGAAAAAGGAAAAGAAAATATAAGGCTGTGATGGTAGCTTTTTGGGCTGATGATTTGGACGAGGAAAATCTGACCCGTTTCTTGGCGGGGTAACACGCAAGGTCTGTGAGGGAGGGTTTTTCTCTTACAGGCAGCTGGGGTTACAGCCATATGGAGTCAGATTCTTGGCTGATCATTCACAAATCTTAGCCTAAAATTAAACTGATTATATTTATGCTCTTTTAATGGTAGTATTTTATTTAATTTTTATTGATTTTTTAATTTTATGATTGTAATTATTATATTTAACAGTTGTAATGTCACTAAAACTAAAACTTCATTAGTTTTCATCTTGTATTCAAGTATCATTTTTGAGTATTCAAAAATTCAATAAAAAAATTTATTTATTTATTTATTTATATTGTTTATATAATATTATAATTATATCAAAATAAAAAGTTAAATATAATAATTATGGGAATCAAATTAAAAAGTTAGTAAAGATAAAAAATTAAATATAATAATTGTGTTCGTTTTAAAAAGTTAAACTCCTCCAAAAGAATTTTGATATGGGATGAGAGGAGTATATAAACAAAAGGATGTGATGGTAGCTTTCTGGGTTGATGATTCGATCAAGATTCTTGTTTGATCATTCACAGATTTGAGCCTAAAAATAAATTGACTATATTTTTGCTCTTTTAATGGTATTATTTTATTAAATTTTTGATTTTATTTTTATTTAATATCTAAACATGGTAGAGTTCACCCAAAAGTGTAGTGCCATCGCTGTTCGGGTAAAATTGTTTTATCCTGATCAATTCAACACACCGGTAATTGACCATTCTATCTTAAGAAGATCTTGTAAAACACGAGATTTAACTTGATTTGTGGATTTATTGTATTTATTCAGTTTTTATATTTTTTGTTTTATTTTGTGTTCTATTTTGATTATTAATTTTTTTTTTAATTTTAATTTTAATTTTGTATTGCTTTTTGTATAGCATAAAATTTCTTCGTCTATATATTTATTATTGACTTATAGTATCAACGTTACTCGCTCGCCAAGAGCAAATCACCTCGAAAGCCTCTCGAACTTTTCGGCAGGTTGCAACCTTCCTTGGTTCTTCATTAGAGTCGTGATTTTTATGTAGTAAGATAGTTTTTGCATCCTTTACTTGCTAATTGCTTTTAGTCATCATTTGATGATTATGATTATATATATATTTATTAGTATTTTGAGCATTCGCATTACCTCACTCAATTTAAATCAAATTATAATTTAAAAATCACATATTTTGTATTAATTACTCATTTTTTCTCCCTAATTGCATCAACATCTTGATTCTATTTTTATTCCTTTATAATATTATTTTATTATTATTTTTTATTTTATCTTACAAGTTTTTTTTTTTAAATTATCATATTCTTAAAATTGTCACATTATTCCAATGGTGATATTTTTTAAAATGTATATTTTTAAAATGATAATATTTTTAAAAGTGGTCATATTGTTTTAATAGGTATTTTTTAAAAATATATTTTTACGCCGCTTATATTTTTTTTTCTAATAGTTATATTTTAAACGATCATATTTTTATGTAGTCTCAAAGAAAAATGCTACGTAATTCTTAATTGAACAATATATAGATGAAATAATCAAGTTTAAGGAGTTGATTGATACAATTAGAAATGAAGATTTATATTAGATATTTTAATAAAAATCTAGGTTGCAAAATATAATTTATCCTCCAAACGCAATATGAATAATTGTTAGTAAGAAAAAATGACTGTAAGTAATGTAACTTTTTGGTTATTTTAGCTAATATGATGTAAAGCGTTATTAAAGTCTTTCCTAGCTAATTTGGCCATTTGGCCAACCTGATGCGGAAGTTCTTAGGACCCTATTTTGCTTCCCGTTTAGAATTTGTTGGATTAATTTTTAATTTTAGTAATTTTATTTGTCTTTTATTGATTTTTTTTTTACTTTTTCAAATTATCTTGATTAAACGTGAATAGTAAAAAATAAATATTTATTGTACAAAAACTACTAAAATCTAAAAATATAAATTATAACTTATGGGTTCCTGTAGTTTGATCAAAGTTTCACTTTGGGTCTTGTAGTTTTAATCTTTAATATAAATTATAACTTATTTTGAATTTAAAAATTATCTTTTATTATTTACAGTTGAAATTCATTTGAATTAATCTAATGGCTGGGATTATTTTACTTCCCTCTTCTTAAAGGTGTGGAATCTACATAAGTTGATAAAAAATATCTAAAGTTGGTCATATTTTTTATCTATTGGAATATTGGATCAATTTTTGTTAGAACCTAAAAAAAATTTTTAATTACTTCTTTTTTTTTTTTCTCATTTTTTTTAAATTAACAATTTTTTAAAAAAATTATTATAATTTTTAATTTGTTTTTCATTTTGTAGTGATATATATTTTTGTATGCATATATATTTATATGATGTTTATATTTTATCTGTTTTTCAGATTACAACAATTTAGCGAGTATGTTTAAGAGATTTTTACGTAATGTCAATAGATACGGACAATTACTAGTTTGAACAATTAAAAGACGCTTTTAGTTTTAAGCCGATTCCAATGTAGTATTCTGTGTTGGAGTTTGGAACTTGCCAAGGAAAAGAAAACATAAGGCTGTGATGGTAGCTTTCTGGGCTGATGATTTGGACAAGGAAAATCTGACCCGTTTCTTGGTGGGGTAACACGTAAGGTCTGGGAGGGAAGGTTTTTCTCTTAGGGGTTGTTTGGCTAGTGGATAGTATTAGAGGAATAAATTTTAGAAGGGAATAATTTTTGGAGGGAATAATTTTTAAATTTGATTGGATATTTTTTAGAATGGGTGGATAAGGGTGTGGGATAAGAAATAAAATATATATAGAGAAATAAAATATAAAATATATAGATATTAAAAATATATATTTTGTTTTTATATATATAATATAAATAAAAATATATATTTTGTTTCTTTTTTTATAATTTTTTTTTCTTATCCCTCACTCCCTTATCTTCGGATAACTTTTAGTTAGGGTGAGGGTCACCCAAAAATTATCCACTTCTATCCGTCTGTCGGGAAAAAAGTTATTCGGAGAGAAAAGTTATCCGCCTGGCAAAAGTCATCCAAATGTCGGATAGCAAAAATTATCCGGAGAGAAAAATTATCTCCCCTCCTTATCCCCTTGCCCAACAGTCCCTTACAATAAGCTGTGGTTACAGCCATATGGAGTCAGATTCTTGTCTGA
>BRYE01000009.1:2987500-2992500 GCA_030159115.1 Actinidia arguta var. hypoleuca | reverse complement strand
TCTTTTATATATTGGACTAGGCATGTGATTGAATTACAAATTTTATATAATTACATATCCGCAACATAAAATTTTGGAGGAGATCGTCTTAGCAGTCTCCTTACTCTTAGTCCATTATTTGTCATATAAAATTACATATTCCCTTATTATTAATCTGGACAACCAAACATGTCTTAAGGGTATATATATAGTGGGCCACAGGCAGTTGGGCCTGGCCCAACCTTTGTCCTATATTTGGGAAGATTCGGGTTAACCGACATGTGAGAGGATCCATGATTGTGTCTGTCCCTGCCTGCCTTGTAGAAAAATTTCAGAAAAAAAAACTAAGCCGGAGGACGGCCCTGGACCCGTTTTTTAGTCGATAACTAGCAAAGTTGTTTTTCCAAAGGCAATTGGAAATGGCCCATGACAGATCCAGAAGAGGAAATGGGCCCGAGCTCATATGTGTTGGTTTTGATCCAATTTGGGAGACTGGTCAGTTAACGAGTAGGAACGTCAGATTCATACATTTTGAAGAAAAAAAATTATATATTTATTATAAAATAAAGATTTTATTTTTAAAAAAATGTAAATTGAAATTTGTATAGTCGTGGTTCGACTATAAGTATGATACTTAGAAGGGAAAAAAAGGAAATAATTTGTAGCGAGGATTAGAGGAACTTTTGCGTAAAATATACAAATTGTTGGTTCGGGTTAATGTGAAATCGACCACAAAACGATTTGATTAAGTCGGGTTTATTATTTTTTTTCCCAAATCCAAACCATTATATATGTGTGAGATTAATTGAAGCCCTTAAAATTAGAGTGAGTGAAAGAGAGAGAGAATGATGATTTCAAAGTAATGAAAATGAAAAAAAAAAATTAAATAAATTGGTTCCACTCTAAACTATGTGTGAGATTCTAATCTTGATAACTTAGCCCATATCATAACATATAAAACAAACCTTATTAAATTCATATGAAAAATGATATTTTTAACGACAAGAGTGATGTGATAATGACATTTTGATAAATAAAAGTCATATTGATGGGTGTTTTGTTGAAAATTAAAAGGCTCATATTTTGTCACATTATTTTGTATAAATTTTTTTTTTTATATAAATTGAAATATTAATAATATTTTTTAGTTTGGATAGATCACTTAATAGAACATAATGATACGATGGTTTTGGAAGCTTCAATTATGGTGGGTAAGTCCTGTTTGGGTATCTATTTTAATTTACTTTTGTGAGTTTTTTAATTGAATTTATTAACTATATAAGCGATTTAGTTGAGTTATTTGAAATACAACTAAAATTAAAAAACAAAAGAAACTAAGAGCATCTACATCGATCTAGGTAAGTATCTTTTTTAACTAATTTTAGCTAGTAAAATATTTAAAATAATCCACACAAGGCGAGCCAAAATAAATTATATGTTGAAATTGGTTACAGATTTTAAGTCATATTTTTTACTGAGAAGTATTCACTTGCTGTCTACTATTTTTTATTATTATTTTTCTTAATAGATTAAGTAACTAACTAAAATAAAAATGATTGTTTTCAAATTAAAACTTGACTCAAATTTAGCGAAAGGACATGAGTTTTTTTTTTTATTAGAATGAATTTTTACTAACAAATATGAAAAACTAAAGTGTAACTAGAGAAAAAAAGTGTAAAAATCAATAACTTTTTTTTACACCCAGCTTGGCCCTGCTTGGGTTAAGATTTTGTAATTTTTTCAATGGTTTTTTTTATTTATTGAACTTTTTTCATTGTTTAATCAAAACTTTATAATTTTTTGATCCATTTGACGAGAATAGTCCAAAAACTTAGAGAATTTCATATAATTCTGAAAAAAAATCACAAATAACAAAAAAAAATATTTTTAATAAAAAAAATTATTTAAAAGTATTTTTTTGTCTTTAAAATTTTGTTTTATAAAAAACCCAATTAAAGTGAACTAATTTTAGTCACTCCAAACGAGGCAAAAAAAGTCATTTGGCCAATTTGATGCAAATGTTCTCAGTATCTTTTCTGCCTCCCGTTTGGAATCAGTTGGATTAATTTTTAATTTTTATACTTTTTTATCTTTTAATTAAAAACTTAAACGTTTTCAAACCATCTTGATTAAACAGGAATAATAAAAATAAACATATTTATTGTAAAAAAAACTACTAAAATTAAAATTAATCAAGAAATGGATTATTTTAGATTTTAATTTCTTTTTCATATTTCTTTTTCAATTTTTAATTTTTTTTAATATAGCTGATCTGAAAATTAATTTTTTTAAAGCCAAATCAACCGTCCGGTTGGGATAAATTGGAACCATTGGTGAACCTTTTTTATCTTTAATTAATTTTTTTCATCCTCTTATAAAATTCGTTTGATAAGAAGATAAATTCCATCACTTCTCTCATAGAGAAATTGAAAAGGTAAAATAAAATAACATAAAAAAATTCACAATAAGCCATTAAAAGCTCCACGGCTAAAAACACTGACTTTCGCATTTAGGGTCGTCAATTCGAGCTTAGGTCACTAGCCATTTGTTTCACCAATAACTCTACCTCCCAATGCTCTTCAACTTCAACTTCAACTTCAACTTCAAGAGATGAGTCGCTGCGAATTAATTTGGGAAGGGTGACGAGGTTTGGGGTTGGTGGACTGGGTGAGGGCTGCTAGAGAGAAACATTTTGGTTCCAAATAAAATCACCCCTAGCTTCAGATCTCTGGACCCAATTATGCCAACAAAAAATAAAAAATGATTATATTAACAGCCTCAATTGTTATTGGAAATCCAATTACCATGATATTTTTCACATTCAAGTCTTTGAGATTATGTTTGGATCCTGAATTTGGTGAGAAAAAAAAAATAGATGATCTAACGATTTGAGACGGTTGAATCTTCCAACGTTTTCTTCACAAATCCAAGATTTTTTCTCTTTTATGTTAAATTTCTCTCTTTTTATTATTAAGTTAAATGTCTGGACCCTACTAAATAATTTCCCGAGGGAAAGAGAGGAGAGAGGGCATTCTTTTTGTGGGGTTTGTTAGTTAATGTTTGGTGCCACATTACTATGCCAAGTCAAAGAGATGGTCGTCCATGAACTACTGGGTTTCAATTGCAAACCGAAGTTTCTTTGCAAACAACCCCGATTGGTAAAGGAAAATTTTAAGGCACACGTGTACCATAAAATTAGTACAAAGAATTGTGGTATGTGTTGAGAAAATTATGATGTATGTTATATAGGTTGGTTGTGATGAATGATATGGGGGGTTGCATCGTTGTGGTTTATATTATGAGCTTTTGAGAGCAATTTTTTTATCACACTTCAACCTGGTCGGTACATTCCCAATTGGGTTGTTAGAAAACAATACACGATTGGAATTTCTTAGTCCAAAAAATAACTCCCTCACAGGGCCTTTCATGATGTCGTCTCATCTCAATCCCCATGCCTCTTAAATTGATATTTCATATAACCATTTTGACGGAATATCGGTTTGATCTTTCCAAATTTGAAAACATTAGACTTGTCTTCAAACCTATTTCGGGGCCAAATTCCTCCTGTTTTAGGTGACCTACATTCTTTGCATATTTTGGACTTGTCAAACAATAATTTCTTAGGACATATACCAGAGCATTTGGCAATTGGTGGCTCCTCCTTATTGTCCCTTGCACTATCAAACAATAATTTGTATGGGCAAATATCTCCTTCACTTGCTAATTTAACTAGCTTAAGGTATTTAGCATTGGACAACAATCAAATTGAGGGAAAACTTCCAAATAGCTTGTCTACTCTCCCTTCGAGAATATTTGATGTTAGCAACAACCACATATCAGGCCAGCTTCCAAATGGATGGGAAACATGTCTAGCATGAGGGGAATTATCATGGTCTCAAATCATTTTGAAGGACATATTCCAGCAGAGTTTTGCAAACTCCATAATCTTGACTCTTTAGATATTTCGGATAATAACCTTTGTAGTTTTGTACCATCTTGCTTCAACTCGTCAGATATAATGCATGTCCATTTGAATCAAAACAATTTCAGTGGCCCAATGACACATGTATTGTTTAGTTCTTTTTTGGTGACAATGGATCTTGGTGAAAACAAATTCACAAGTACCATTCCTAGTTGGATTGGTAATCTTTCTTGGTGGAGTATTCTTATCTTAAAATTCAATCATTTTGAAGGCAAAATTTCCAGTTAAATATGTCAATTGAAAGAGTTAAGCATATTGGACTTTATTGGAAATAACTTTTCTGATGTCATACCTCCTTCTTTTAGTGACATCCCTTATAAGCCATCAAATCATAAATCTTTTGTTGATGAATTTGGGTTTAGTCTATATGATTTTGTGGACTCAATGTATTGGAGAGAAGAATTTCACTCAAACGATGAAAATAGCATAGTAAATACTGTTACGAACCAAGTGGAGTTCATGACAAAGCATGGATATTATGCATACAAAGGCCTTATTCTTGATTACATGCCAGAAATTGATCTCTCTTGCAACCACGTGACTGGGAAAATCCCAACTGGTATTGGAAATTTAGGCTGACTCCTTTCACTAAACGTTTTCCATAATAATTTAACTGGATCCATCCTAGCAACGTTCTCATAGTTAAAGTAGATCGAAAGTTTAGATCTCTCTTATAATTCTTTGAATGGAAGAATCCCTCCTCAATTGATTGAATTGAACATCTTGGAAGTCTTTAGTGTGGCATACAACATCTTGTCAGGTGCAACACTAGAACAAAAAGCTCGGTTCTCAACTTTTGAAAAAAGTAGCTACGAGGGAAATTCCCTTCTCTGTGGACCTCTATTGCCTAACAGTTGCACTGAAATCCAACCAACATCAACAATGCAAAAAGACTAGGATGAAGAAGGAGATGATGGTGGTTTCATGGATAAGGAGTCTTTCTATGTGAGTTTTCTTGTCTTTTATGTTATCGTTTTGCTGGCAATTGTTGCAGTTTTGATCATAAAAACTCACTAGCGACGTGTTTGGTTTCAATTCA
>BRYE01000009.1:2967500-2972500 GCA_030159115.1 Actinidia arguta var. hypoleuca | reverse complement strand
AATGAGGCCTAGGTATAGAATGTCCTATGCAATTGTGTGACATGAAAAGTGTTCATGGCTCGGTAATAATACCTTTAGGTTGTGATTGAATCAAGGATTTAGTGAGGAAAAAAAAATAAAAATGACAAAAATTAGTGAATCTACTAATAGTACTGAAACTTTGGATTCTCTAATTTTTTCGTTTCTATTTTTCTTGTTGCCTCACCAAATCCCTGATTCAGATAGAGCTTTAGTAAACTGGTTTGACATGGTGAGAATTCGCACAAATAAATATAATGGAAAGATTAGCATCATTGAAAACAATAGCCAAGGAATTCGCCCAAACAAATATAATGAAAAAATTGGCATTATTAAAAACATTAGTTGACAAGACAAATCCATTTAACATAACAGAAAACATCCGCAATAGAGTTTTTAATTTCTTTCCAAAATTGAAGTCAATAATCAGCTAACATCCACATAGGTTTGAACTCCGAAACCCTAAGTTAAAAAATAAGAACCTAAATTTTGTTGATAACTTAGTATTTGAGAATAAAAGAATAAAAAATTAAGATAACGTTCGATTACCATAATAGAACACAAGAATGTAAAAACAAACATTCTTTTAGTATATTTCATCTTTCAAGCTTTTTTTTTGACCAATCATATGTCATTTATTTCTAAATTCCATACAAATCTCCAAACACCCTCATTGTTACAACAAAGAGAGAACAAGACTAAAGAGAAATCCTCTTCTGGCATTTACTTGCCCCTTCTCTTTGATCTTAAACAGTGTAGTGTTGTTGGATAGTTTCAATGTCCAATCCCTTCAGCTTGACCACTGATTCAACATGTACCTTGACTGTGTGGAGCTCCCTCAACCTGCAAAACCATAAAATGCCGAATTTATTACTCCGTGACAAGTAACCACAAAGATGAAACCAAGGAGGCTGGGAGGGGCACTTGCCCTAAATATTTTTTTCTCTTTATTAATACTCTTTCGTTTCTCGTCCTTTTGTTTATCTAGTCTCTATTTTTAGTCACCATTATTTTATAATTGAATCATTCATTTTGATTGTTCCATTTATATCTTGCATAATTATGTACGTGTGTTTCAAAATAGGATCAACCCCGATGGGCCTATGAGAGATGGGCCCATTATTGTTGCAGCCAACTTGGGAGTCAAATTCTGGTATGATAATACATAGATCGGAGCCTAAATAAGTCTTTTCATTTCAATATTGTTTTATGAAAATTTGATTATATTTTGTTTCCAAAAGCAAGCCCAAACAGCTCCTTAGAGTTGGTAAATTTCACCATGGATCCCTGTAGTTTGATTAAAGTTTCACTTTGGGACTTATAATTTTAATTTGAACAATTAAGACACTTGCAGTTTCAAGCCGGTTCCAATGTAGTCCTCGTCATGGAGTTTGTGGAACTCACCAAGAAGAAGAAGAAAAAGAAAACATAAGGCTGTGATGGTAGCTTTCAGGGCTGACGATTCGGTCATGGAAATCCGACTCGTTTCTTGGTGGGGGCAACCCGTAAGGTCTGTGACAGAATGAGGGTTTTCCGGTTTTTCTCTTATAGGCAGCTGTGGTTGTAGCCATATGGAGTCAGATTCTTGTTTGATCATTCACAGATCTGAGCCTAAAAATAAATTGACTATATTTTTGCTCTTTTAATGGTAGTATTTTATTTAATTTTTATCAATTTTTCAATTTTATTCTTATAATTATTTTTCAATTTGATTATATTTTGTTTCCAAAAGCTAGCCCAAACAGCTCCTTAGAGTCGGTAAATTTCACCATGGATCCCTGTAGTTTGATTAAAGTTTCACTTTGGGACTTATAATTTTAATTTGAACAATTAAGACACTTGCAGTTTCGAGTCGGTTCCAATGTAGTCCTCGTCATGGAGTCTGTGGAACTCGCCAAGAAGAAGAAGAAAAAGAAAACATAAGGCTGTGATGGTAACTTTTAGGGTTGACGATTCGGTCATGGAAAATACGACCCATTCCTTGGTGGGGGCAACCCGTAAGGTCTGTGAGATTTTCCGGTTTTTCTCTTACAGGCAGCCGTGGTTGCACCCATTCCTCGTTGGACGGGACGGTATAATTAATTAAGCATTTTAGGCCAAAAATGGGGCCCGTTTTACAAATCTGGTCCACCATTCATTTTTAAGTGAATGTCTATGGATTATGCAAAGAAAACATAAGGCCCGCTTCAGAAAGTTTTTTTTGGCATTGTTTTTAGCTGTTTCAATTTTTAATTTTTTTTTTGTCTTTACTTGAATCGTTCAATCAAATTTTTGTACTTTTAAATGAATGTCTATGGATTATGCAAAGAAAACATCAATATAAGGCTTATTTTGGTAAGTTATTTTTGCAATTTTTAGTTGTTTCGGTTTTTGAATTTTTTATTTGTAGTGACACCATTTAATCAGAATTTTCTACTTTTTTAGTTTTTTTTTCGATGAGAGGAATCCAAAATCTTTAAAAATTTCATCTAATTTATAAAAAAAATCACTATTTCTTTTCATCTAATAAAAGAAACAATTTTTATCTCTTAGAATAAATTTCTTGGTTTTAAGATTGTATTTGTATAACTGATTCATGGATGAATTTGTGGAGGAAAAAGATAATTAAAGGAAACCCCCCCTTAAATTCTGAGATCTTTTCCTTTCTCTTTTCACTTAACTTTTTTTCTTTCGTTTCCTTTTACAAGTGTGAAGAATAGAAGGACGATGGCTTTAGCTTTAAGTGATCGTGAGGGGCCGGGCACTAAAGTGCTTGTGTGGGAGGTCTAACGCTATCTGGTGGAAAAAAAAAAAAGATTCATTCAGTAGAACGGGTGGTATCCTAATCCAATAAAAATTTATGTGGATACACAATGAGAAATCATGTGGAAAATTGTTGAAAAAAAATAGATTTTGAACATGGTTTGGGGGCAACTTTGAGCCAAAATAGATGAGGATTCTAATTATATTTTTTGATGAAACGAAGTGGAGTTGTAATCTCCATAAATGTGTTATTAGAAACCATATAAGGTTTGTTCTAAACGGATAAGGGATGGATAAAAAATTGCTCTTCTAAGTTTACTAGTTGAACATGTTAAAATTCGGTGAAAACACTCAATCCTACATCCTACATTGGTGAGTAAACCAAATGTTAAAAATCTAAAATTTTTCAAATCATCTTGATTAACATAGGTGTAATAAAGATAAATATATTTATTGTAAATTTTTTTTTACTAAAGTTCAAATTAATCAAAAAAATGGACTATTTTCGATTTTAATTTTTTTTAATATTTTAAAATTTTTTGGTTTCTCTAATATAGCCAATTTGAAAAGTAATTTTTTTAAAGCCAAGATAGCATCTCGATTGGGATAAATTGGAACTCTTGGTGGACTCTTTTATCTTTAATAAAAAAAATTTCATCTTCTTATAAAAATTATTTTGATCAAAAGATAAATTCCATCACTAACATCGTCTCTCATATAAAAATTAAAAAGATAAAAAAATTAAAATAAAATTTTCACAATAAGTCATTAAAATCATTTTGCATAGGATTAAATACACTTTGTCCCTTAAAATATTGACGGTTTCCCACTTTAGCCCTTAAGTTATTGAGTTCATTACAATCAAGACTAAACACTAATGCCATCCAAATTATTAATTGTTTGTACACCACATAAGCGCCATGTAAGCGCCCTATTGTCTAACCAGATTCAAATCCCGAAACCCAATATTATCCAGGATCCAATACCCAAAACTCTAAGCCAATCCAATTTAATCCAAGCCCTAACCACAAAATTGGACCCAAACCCAAATTCCACATCTCTGCCTCCACCCAACCCTACCCCGAACACCATATCACCACCAACACTATTCGTCCCCCATCTAGCCAAATCGGCACCACACGAGCACACTCAGCAACGAGAGAGCATTCGCCATAGTAGTTCGATTCACGTGGCGGTAGGGGTTTGATTCAGGTGGTGGTTGTGCGATTCAAGCGGCGGCGGTTGCGATTCAGAGGACATTGGCGGAGGTTGCCCGGTGGTACGATTCGGGTTTTGGGTCTGTGCGTTGCGATCGCGATTCAGAGGACAGAACCATGGTGAGGGATTGCGTCGGTGGTGGAGGGTTGTTGGGCTTCGTTAGGTATATTTTTCTCTCTTTCTCTGTGTGTGTGGTCTCCATTCAGAGGACGGCGGTGGAGGGTTGCACTAGTGTTGAGTCTCTCTCTGTGTTGGTGGCAATGGTGGAAGGGGTTGGGTTGGGATTTGGAGTAAGAGAATTGGGTTTGGGTGGGAGGTAGAGAAATGGGTTTGGAAGGCATTTTTCGCTAACAAGTTGGATGGTTAACAAGTGTTTGGTTTGATTGCAATGAATTTAATAGCTTAACGGCCAAAATGGGAGAATTATTTCTTGAAATGGGAATTAATCAATAGTTTAACGGGATAAATTTTATTTAACCCCTTCTCATATAATTTAGTTTTTCCCATATTTTGGTGGGAGAAAATTTCTATATCGATTCATTTTGCATATAATTTAATTTATCTCCTCCGTCTTGGTTTTCATTTCCCTTTTCTTTGAGAAATGCTAAGTTTACAACAAATATTTTACAACATTTGTACAACATTATTAAAACGACGTCGTTTTGATACGATTAGTGTAAAACGACGTCGTTCCACTAAAACCCGCGTTTTTAGCCCTTAAATGGAACGACGTCTTTTTGCTTATATGCATCCAAAACGACGTCGTTTTGTATTGTTGTACAAATATTGTAAAGAAAAGTGTGTAACTGTAGCACCTCTTCTTTTCTTTTCCTTGACAAATTTTGTTTATTTTGTTTTTACAAATATTTCTGTTTCCATTTTTGTTTCCATGACAATGATATTCCATTTTTGGTCCCAATCTGACAATGGACTCATTCCACACGCAAGTTAGGAAGACTTGAGTTTCCAAAAGATGCTCCATAAATTTCTAATTTGTGGAAAAAATCCTCATTATTTGTCTG
>BRYE01000009.1:2950000-2955000 GCA_030159115.1 Actinidia arguta var. hypoleuca | reverse complement strand
CCATGAAAATAGGTTTTCAATAAATTGGCACTTCAAAGTAAAATTGCCCATGGAGAGGCAAACCAAAATTGCATGAGGGTTACATTTTTAGGATTTAGCATAAATTGATGTATTAGTCGAGAAATTCGAACAAACAAGTATAATGGGAAGATTGGGATCATTGAAAATATTAGCCGACAAGACAAATCCATTTAACATAACAGTAAACACCCGCAGTAGAGTTTTTAATCTCTTTTCAAAATTAAAGTCAATATTCCGCTTACATCCACATAGATTTGAACTCTGAAACCCTAAGCTAAGACAGAAGAATCTAAATTTGGTTGGTAACAAAATAGCATCCAATTATCATAATAGAACACAAGAATGTAGGAACAAATATTTTTTTAGTATATTCCATCTTTCAAGTTATTTTTTAAGGCTCTTTTATATATTGGACTAGGCATGTGATTGAATTACAAATTTTATATAATTACATATCCGCAACATAAAATTTTGGAGGAGATCGTCTTAGCAATCTCCTTACTCTTAGTCCATTATTTGTCATATAAAATTACATATTCCCTTATTATTAATCTGGACAACCAAACATGTCTTAAGGGTATATATATAGTGGGCCACAGGCAGTTGGGCCTGGCCCAACCTTTGTCCTATATTTGGGAAGATTCGGGTTAACCGACATGTGAGAGGATCCATGATTGTGTCTGTCCCTGCCTGCCTTGTAGAAAAATTTCAGAAAAAAAAACTAAGCCGGAGGACGGCCCTGGACCCGTTTTTTAGTCGATAACTAGCAAAGTTGTTTTTCCAAAGGCAATTGGAAATGGCCCACGACAGATCCAGAAGAGGAAATGGGCCCGAGCTCATATGTGTTGGTTTTGATCCAATTTGGGAGATTGGTCAGTTAACGAGTAGGAACGTCAGATTCATACATTTTGAAGAAAAAAAATTATATATTTATTATAAAATAAAGATTTTATTTTTAAAAAAATGTAAATTGAAATTTGTATAGTCGTGGTTCGACTATAAGTATGATACTTAGAAGGGAAAAAAAGGAAATAATTTGTAGCGAGGATTAGAGGAACTTTTGCGTAAAATATACAAATTGTTAGTTCGGGTTAATGTGAAATCGACCACAAAACGATTTGATTAAGTCAGGTTTATTATTTTTTTTCCCAAATCCAAACCATTATATATGTGTGAGATTAATTGAAGCCCTTAAAATTAGAGTGAGTGAAAGAGAGAGAGAATGATGATTTCAAAGTAATGAAAATGAAAAAAAAAATTAAATAAATTGGTTCCACTCTAAACTATGTGTGAGATTCTAATCTTGACAACTTAGCCCATATCATAACATATAAAACAAACCTTATTAAATTCATATGAAAAATGATATTTTTAACGACAAGAGTGATGTGATAATGACATTTTGATAAATAAAAGTCATCTTGATGGGTGTTTTGTTGAAAATTAAAAGGCTCATATTTTGTCACATCATTTTGTATAAAAAAATATTATTTTTTTTTTATAAATTGAAATATTAATATTATTTTTTAGTTTGGATAGATCACTTAATAGAACATAATGATACGATGGTTTTGGAAGCTTCAATTATGGTGGGTAAGTCCTGTTTGGGTATCTATTTTAATTTACTTTTGTGAGTTTTTTAATTGAATTTATTAACTATATAAGCGATTTAGTTGAGTTATTTGAAATACAACTAAAATTAAAAAACAAAAGAAACTAAGAGCATCTACATCGATCTAGGTAAGTATCTTTTTTAACTAATTTTAGCTAGTAAAATATTTAAAATAATCCACACAAGGCGAGCCAAAATAAATTATATGTTGAAATTGGTTACAGATTTTAAGTCATATTTTTTACTGAGAACTATTCACTTGCTATCTACTATTTTTTATTATTTTCCTTAATAGATTAAGTAACTAACTAAAATAAAAATTATTGTTTTCAAATTAAAACTTGACTCAAATTTAGCGAAAGGACATGAGGTTTTTTTTTTATTAGAATGAATTTTTACTAACAAATATGAAAAACTAAAGTGTAACTAGAGAAAAAAAGTGTAAAAATCAATAACTTTTTTTTACACCCAGCTTGGCCCTGCTTGGGTTAAGATTTTGTAATTTTTTCAATGGTTTTTTTTATTTATTGAACTTTTTTCATTGTTGAATCAAAATTTTATAATTTTTTGATCCATTTGACGAGAATAGTCCAAAAACTTAGAGAATTTCATATAATTCTGAAAAAAAATCACAAATAACAAAAAAATATATTTTTAATAAAAAAAATTATTTAAAAGTATTTTTTTGTCTTTAAAATTTTGTTTTATAAAAAACCCAATTAAAGTGAACTAATTTTAGTCACTCCAAACGAGGCAAAAAAAGCCATTAGGCCAATTTGATGCAAATGTTCTCAGTATCTTTTCTGCCTCCCGTTTGGAATCAGTTGGATTAATTTTTAATTTTTATACTTTTTTATCTTTTAATTAAAAACTTAAACTTTTTCAAACCATCTTGATTAAACAGGAATAATAAAAATAAACATATTTATTGTAAAAAAAACTACTAAAATTAAAATTAATCAAGAAATGGATTATTTTAGATTTTAATTTCTTTTTCATATTTCTTTTTCAATTTTTAATTTTTTTTAATATAGCTGATCTGAAAATTAATTTTTTTAAAGCCAAATCAACCGTCCGGCTGGGATAAATTGGAACCATTGGTGAACCTTTTTTATCTTTAATTAATTTTTTTCATCCTCTTATAAAATTCGTTTGATAAGAAGATAAATTCCATCACTTCTCTCATAGAGAAATTGAAAAGGTAAAATAAAATAACATAAAAAAATTCACAATAAGCCATTAAAAGCTCCACGGCTAAAAACACTGACTTTCGCATTTAGGGTCGTCAATTCGAGCTTAGGTCACTAGCCATTTGTTTCACCAATAACTCTACCTCCCAATGCTCTTCAACTTCAACTTCAACTTCAACTTCAAGAGATGAGTCGCTGCGAATTAATTTGGGAAGGGTGACGAGGTTTGGGGTTGGTGGACTGGGTGAGGGCTGCTAGAGAGAAACATTTTGGTTCCAAATAAAATCACCCCTAGCTTCAGATCTCTGGACCCAATTATGCCAACAAAAAATAAAAAATGATTATATTAACAGCCTCAATTGTTATTGGAAATCCAATTACCATGATATTTTTCACATTCAAGTCTTTGAGATTATGTTTGGATCCTGAATTTGGTGAGAAAAAAAAAATAGATGATCTAACGATTTGAGACGGTTGAATCTTCCAACGTTTTCTTCATAAATCCAAGATCTAAATACAGCCTAAGAGGAAAAACTTGTTTGATTAAGTAAAACAGATTCCATGTCACGTAACATAGTAAAACATACACCCCTTAAACTTGTGCATATAACTTCTGTAACAATAGCTTCCCCCTTTGGTACAACCACATGATTATTTTTCTCCAAATCGATAAACTATAGAGATACTCTCTCTCTCTCACACACCCACACCCACACCACAAACTTGCAGTCTCAGTAAGTGCCCAGAAACAACTAGATGCTAAATTTGAAAATTAGTCACATGATCAAGTTACTCAACGATTTTTTCTCTTTTATGTTAAATTTCTCTCTTTTTATTATTAAGTTAAATGTCTGGACCCTACTAAATAATTTCCCGAGGGAAAGAGAGGAGAGAGGGCATTCTTTTTGTGGGGTTTGTTAGCTAATGTTTTGTGCCACATTACTATGCCAAGTCAAAGAGATGGTCGTCCATGAACTACTGGGTTTCAATTGCAAACCGAAGTTTCTTTGCAAACAACCCCGATTGGTAAAGGAAAATTTTAAGGCACACGTGTACCATAAAATTAGTACAAAGAATTGTGGTATGTGTTGAGAAAATTATGATGTATGTTATGATAGGTTGGTTGTGATGAATGATATGGGGGGTTGCATCGTTGTGGTTTATATTATGAGCTTTTGAGAGCAATTTTTTTATCACACTTCAACCTGGTCGGTACATTCCCAATTGGGTTGTTAGAAAACAATACACGATTGGAATTTCTTAGTCCAAAAAATAACTCCCTCACAGGGCCTTTCATGATGTCGTCTCATCTCAATCCCCATGCCTCTGAAATTGATATTTCATATAATCATTTTGACGGAATATCGGTTTGATCTTTCCAAATTTGAAAACATTAGACTTGTCTTCAAACCTATTTCGGGGCCAAATTCCTCCTGTTTTAGGTGACCTACATTCTTTGCATATTTTGGACTTGTCAAACAATAATTTCTTAGGACATATACCAGAGCATTTGGCAATTGGTGGCTCCTCCTTATTGTCCCTTGCACTATCAAACAATAATTTGTATGGGCAAATATCTCCTTCACTTGCTAATTTAACTAGCTTAAGGTATTTAGCATTGGACAACAATCAAATTGAGGGAAAACTTCCAAATAGCTTGTCTACTCTCCCTTCGAGAATATTTGATGTTAGCAACAACCACATATCAGGCCAGCTTCCAAATGGATGGGAAACATGTCTAGCATGAGGGGAATTATCATGGTCTCAAATCATTTTGAAGGACATATTCCAGCAGAGTTTTGCAAACTCCATAATCTTGACTCTTTAGATATTTCGGATAATAACCTTTGTAGTTTTGTACCATCTTGCTTCAACTCGTCAGATATAATGCATGTCCATTTGAATCAAAACAATTTCAGTGGCCCAATGACACATGTATTGTTTAGTTCTTTTTTGGTGACAATGGATCTTGGTGAAAACAAATTCACAAGTACCATTCCTAGTTGGATTGGTAATCTTTCTTGGTTGAGTATTCTTATCTTAAAATTCAATCATTTTGAAGGCAAAATTTCCAGTTAAATATGTCAATTAAAAGAGTTAAGCATATTGGACTTTACTGGAAATAACTTTTCTGATGTCATACCTCCTTGCTTTAGTGACATCCCTTATAAGCCATC
>BRYE01000009.1:2917500-2920000 GCA_030159115.1 Actinidia arguta var. hypoleuca | reverse complement strand
CTTGGTGGGGGCAACCCGTAAGGTCTGTGAGATTTTCCGATTTTTCTCTTACAGGCAGCCGTGGTTGCAACCATATGGAGTCAGATTCTTATCTGATCATTCACAGATCTAAGCCTAAAAATAAATTGACTATATTTTTGCTCTTTTAATGGTAGTATTTCATTTAATTTTTATCAATTTTTTAATTTTATTCTTATAATTATTATTACATTTGACTATTAACAGTTTGGAATGTCACTAAAATAAAAACTTTCTCCATCTCATATTAAAGTGTTATTACTTTATTTTAGGTATTTAAAAATTCAGCAAAATATATATGTAATTTTTTCTTTTTATTCTTTTTATATATATTATTTCTATAACATTCTAATCAAAATAAAAAGTCAAATATAATAATTATGGAAATCAAATTAAAAAGTTATTAAAATTAAAAATTAAAAATTAAACATAATAATTGTGTTCACTTTAAAAAGTTGGACTCTTTAAAAAAGAACTTCAATATGGAACTGAAGGAGTATATAAACAAAAGGTTAAAAGAAGAAAGTTGCATATTTTTTTGCAGACTTTGTTAAATGGAATAATATTAATCAATATGGGACGGAATGACGTATGATATGCTCTGAAAGTTCATATTAAAAAAAAAGGCTCCTTTTGATTTAATTTTTAAAATTAATTTTGCATTGTTCCATACAGAATGGGGTTTTGAAAATTTATTTTGTTAATCGTCTAAGAAATTTTTTCTGCAGAATTTTCAAAAAGAATGTATTTTTAAAAAATATTAAGTCTTCAAATTTAAAAAAATATTCAATAATAAATAAAACAATACATAAAAATGATGAATATTTTTGTTCTTAAAAACCATTTTCAAAAAACATTTTGGACAATAAATTCAAATTTTTGATGTAGGATTGATGTTTGCAATTGGAGGACAGAGAGGTTAAACCTCGTTGGACGGGACGGTATAATTAATTAAGCATTTTAGGCCAAAAATGGGGCCCGTTTTACAAATCTGGTCCACCATTCATTTTTAAGTGAATGTCTATGGATTATGCAAAGAAAACATAAGGCCCGTTTCAGAAAGTTTTTTTGGGCATTTTTTTTTAGCTGTTTCAATTTTTAATTTTTTTTTTGTCTTTACTTGAATCGTTCAATCAAATTTTTGTACTTTTAAATGAATGTCTATGGATTATGCAAAGAAAACATCAATATAAGGCTTATTTTGGTAAGTTATTTTTGCAATTTTTAGTTGTTTCGGTTTTTGAATTTTTTATTTGTAGTGACACCATTTAATCAGAATTTTCTACTTTTTTAGTTTTTTTTTCGATGAGAGGAATCCAAAATCTTTAAAAATTTCATCTAATTTATAAAAAAAATCACTATTTCTTTTCATCTAATAAAAGAAACAATTTTTATCTCTTAGAATAAATTTCTTGATTTTAAGATTGTATTTGTATAACTGATTCATGGATGAATTTGTGGAGGAAAAAGATAATTAAAGGAAACCCCCCTTAAATTCTGAGATCTTTTCCTTTCTCTTTTCACTTAACTTTTTTTTCTTTCGTTTCCTTTTTTTTTTTTTTCCTTTTACAAGTGTGAAGAATAGAAGGACGATGGCTTTAGCTTTAAGTGATCGTGAGGGGCCGGGCACTAAAGTGCTTGTGTGGGAGGTCTAACGCTATCTGGTGGAAAAAAAAAAGATTCATTTTTTATTTCAAAAAATAACGGGTGGTATCCTAATCCAATAAAAATTTATGTGGATACACAATGAGAAATCATGTGGAAAATTGTTGAAAAAAAATAGATTTTGAACATGGTTTGGGGGCAACTTTGAGCCAAAATAGATGAGGATTCTAATTATATTTTTTGATGAAACGAAATGGAGTTGTAATCTCCATAAATGTGTTATTAGAAACCATATAAGGTTTGTTCTAAACGGATAAGGGATGGATAAAAAATTGCTCTTCTAAGTTTACTAGTTGAACATGTTAAAATTCGGTGAAAACACTCGATTCTACATTGGTGAGTAAACCAAATGTTAAAAATCTAAAGTTTTTCAAATCATCTTGATTAACACAGGTGTAATAAAAATAAATATATTTATTGTAAAAAAACCCTACTAAAGTTCAAATTAATCAAAAAATGGACTATTTTTTATTTTAATTTTTTTAAATATTTTAAAATTTTTTGATTTCTCTAATATAGCCGATTTGAAAAGTAATTTTTTTAAAGCCAAATCAGCATTCCAATTGGGATAAATTGGAACTCTTGGTGGACTCTTTTATCTTTAATGATTTTTTTTTCATCTTCTTATAAAAATTCTTTTGATCAAAAGATAAATTCCATCACTAACATCGTCTCTCATATAAAAATTAAAAAGATAAAAAAATTAAAATAAAATTTTCACAATAAGTCATTAAAATCATTTTGCATAGGATTAAATACACTTTGTCCCTTAAAATATTGACGGTTTCCCACTTTAGCCCTTAAGTTATTGAGTTCA
>BRYE01000009.1:2897500-2900000 GCA_030159115.1 Actinidia arguta var. hypoleuca | reverse complement strand
GTTTATTCTCTATTTGTAACAATGTAGCTCTTCGTATACATATACAATCTATCTCATATCAGACGTTTGTATTATATTTATTTTTTAAGTTGTAAAACTCTAACGAATACGTTTAAGAAGTGATCTTTTTTGAAGAAGATGTAGTGCTCGTGAGCACAAACAATTACTAATAAATATGTATATATTAAAAAGTTTGATAACATAAGAGTTTTTTTTTAAAGTTTTTCATAGCTCAGTCAAATATTTTGTTGAACCAATTGTTGCTAGAAAATCTTGTTTCTTGTACAATGTGTCCAAAAAAATTATTTTTATTTGTTCAAATACAAGTGTCATGTTTGTTGGACATTTTGGTTTGTGATATATATACTCACTACAGAGTTGTGTTGCTAACTTGGGTGATTCTATTTGAATAGAATAAATTTCTCTCTAGCCAGAGTTTTTGTTTGGGTAAATTTTACCGATCTCCTCTAAGGTTTATAATAATCATATCTATTTTTTTTTATAATTTTTAAAATAGCATTGACATTTATTATTCTTGAAACTATTATCAAGATTTTTACTCTAGATTTAATTTTGTGGTAAGTTAACAAGGTTACTATATTTTTAGGGTATCCATTTTTTTTCTCTTTTAAAAAAATTACTTATAGATAAAAAGTAAAAACGAGATAGTTTATAAATAAATGATGTTTTAAGAAAGAAAAATAGAATATTTATTCATTTTAATTAGTGTATTGAAAAAAAAAAAAAAATCCTAAATCTAAGAGTAATTTTGTCATTTTTGCCAAAAAAAAAATAAATTCTAAGAAGAAAATCTTAATAATAGTTTTAAAAATAAGAGAAATTAGTACTATTTTAAAAACTATTTAGAAAATATATAAAAGGAATTGTATTTGTCAAAAACCTTATTGAAATTTACCCAACAAAAACTGGGGTTATAGAGAAGTTTGCTGGGTTCAAATAGAATCACCCTGCCAACTTACCACCTTGTCCTTGTTGTACTTTTAGGCCCAATTTGGTTATTTTATTTTATTTTATTACTTCATTTGTGTTTAGTAAAAAAAAATTTTTGATTAATTAAAAATTTTATATTTTCGGACTGCTCTTAGAGAAATATCAAATGTTTATAAAAAATACCCCCCAAAAAATCACTAAACACACACAAAAAAATCAAAACCTATGAAAGTAAAAAAAATTAAAATACTAATACCATAAACTGGGCCGATTGGGGTAAACAAAAAAAAACTAAGTTTTTTACTTTTACTTTAGAAAGGTAAAATGGGACAAATTAGCGCTCACATAAACTTATCTCTGACACAATAAAAAAATTATTTTTTTTAGTAAAAATAAAAATAAAAAAAAAAACAAATGGGACCTAATTTCTTAGCACTTTTACACGTGCATATGCATAACATAAAGACTCTGCTTCCTTTTCACCATGCAGTGCTTCTCCCACTGCATTTGCCGGACCGTATTCGTCCTCATCCTCCTTTTTTTTTTATCGGCAGAAGAAAAAAAATATTACTGAATAAAATGATCATATACACCGCTAAAAAAAAAAAGAAAAGTTAAAAAACGGTCCTCCTCCTCCTTATAATTGTCCTTCTTGGGTCCTCCTCGTAGTAGCCCCTATCCTCCTCATTGTTGTCCTCGTTCACCACGTCCAGACCCGGTTTGACTTATATTTTTTAGCTGTGTTTTGATTAAACACAATTTAGTTTATGTTAATCCATTTGGTCTAGTTTTTTTGATTGGACGTTTAGCCTATATTTTTTAGAAAATCCAGCAGCAATGAGTGATTTTTTATTAATTCATGACTAAAAAGCTACAATAGATATTTTTAACCATCTCAAACAAGAAAACTTGATTTTTTTTAGCTCACTTTTCATAGTTTAGCCAAAGTAAATAAAAAATAGCTGGGCCACATGGGCCTAAGTGCAACTTATGAAATTGTAGGAACCTCATAGAAATTATTAAACCATGCATTTGACGAGAGACGCTCCAATGGACAAAAGCAACAAAAAAGTTAAATTTTTATCCTTACTGGACTTCCTTTTTTTCTTTAGATTTGATCAAAATTTTTATATTTTCAAATTTCTCTTATAAGAAGGAATCGAAAAAGTGATTTTTTTTATTAAACAGTGAAATTTTTGTACTAAAGACAAAAAAAAAACGCATACCAACTCAACTAATTAAATTAACTAGGCTATATATGGCACTCATTGTTAAGATAATTGAGGTTTAGTTTCCAAAAATAATAAATTCTTAAACTAGCATTTGAAAAAAGTAACAAGAATATCAATAAATCTATGCATCCTTCACCTTATTGTTTCGTTTAATTATTATAAATTACAAAAAAGACTATTACAAATTTTCTAATTGAAAAGAAAACTAAAGGAAAAATAATTGAGATCCATGTTTGTACAGGAGTACTCCTAAATATTGTGGGTAAATTAGTTGATTAGATCCCTTATTCCTCATTAGGGTGCCAAGAGCAAAGTAA
>BRYE01000009.1:2870000-2872500 GCA_030159115.1 Actinidia arguta var. hypoleuca | reverse complement strand
TGTTTTTCCAAAGGCAATTGGAAATGGCCCATGACAGATCCAGAAGAGGAAATGGGCCCGAGCTCATATGTGTTGGTTTTGATCCAATTTGGGAGATTGGTCAGTTAACGAGTAGGAACGTCAGATTCATACATTTTGAAGAAAAAAAATTATATATTTATTATAAAATAAAGATTTTATTTTTAAAAAAATGTAAATTGAAATTTGTATAGTCGTGGTTCGACTATAAGTATGATACTTAGAAGGGAAAAAAAGGAAATAATTTGTAGCGAGGATTAGAGGAACTTTTGCGTAAAATATACAAATTGTTAGTTCGGGTTAATGTGAAATCGACCACAAAACGATTTGATTAAGTCGGGTTTATTATTTTTTTTCCCAAATCCAAACCATTATATATGTGTGAGATTAATTGAAGCCCTTAAAATTAGAGTGAGTGAAAGAGAGAGAGAATGATGATTTCAAAGTAATGAAAATGAAAAAAAAAATTAAATAAATTGGTTCCACTCTAAACTATGTGTGAGATTCTAATCTTGACAACTTAGCCCATATCATAACACATAAAACAAACCTTATTAAATTCATATGAAAAATGATATTTTTAACGACAAGAGTGATGTGATAATGACATTTTGATAAATAAAAGTCATCTTGATGGGTGTTTTGTTGAAAATTAAAAGGCTCATATTTTGTCACATCATTTTGTATAGAAAAATATTAATTTTTTTTTATAAATTGAAATATTAATATTATTTTTTCGTTTGGATACATCATTATTTTGGTACCAATTCAAATGGGCCACCGATGACACAAGTCATCCTTCATGTGGGCTTAGTGAGGGAAGTTTTGGTGCTGTCATTAAATTATTTTTTGTTTATTTTTTAATTTTTTCAAAATTTTAAATATATTTCATGTGACACTTTTATTTATATAAATTGTGTAGACCCCACCTACCATATGTTGACCCATGCGTCCCATGTGAATATGTACAAACATTAAAGTTAGTAACATTATTGTATAAAAAAGTATGCTAAACCCTGTTTGGGTAGCTATTTTAATTTACTTTTGTGAGCTTTTTAATTGAATTTATTAACTATATAAGCTATTTAGTTGAGTTATTTGAAATACAACTAAAATTAAAAAACAAAAGAAACTAAGAGCATCTACATCGATCTAGGTAAACATCTTTTTAAACTAATTTTAGCTAGTAAAATATTTAAAATAATCCACATAAGGCGAGCCAAAATAAATTATATGTTCAAATTGGTTACAGATTTTAAGTCATATTTTTTACTGAGAATTATTCACTTGCTATCTACTATTTTTTTTATTTTTCTTAATAGATTAAGTAACTAACTAAAATAAAAATGATTGTTTTCAAATTTAAACTTGACTCAAATTTAGTCACATGAGTGACTTAAAAATAAATAAGCTATAATGGGTCTCACTCAACCACAAAATGTGTGGCTGTCAAGAGGCTACGGGGGCGATCCCGTGGTACTACCACGGGCGCGCTCCCGTGTGATCACAACTCTTTTTATTATTATTAGAATGAATTTCTACTAACAAATATGAAAAAGTAAAGTGTAACTAGAGAAAAAAAAAGTATAAAAATCAATAACTTTTTTTTATACCAAATTTGGGTTATGTTTTTATAATTTTTTCAATGGTTTTTTTTTTCTTTATTGAACTTTTTTTATTGTTTAATCAAAATTTTATAATTTTTTGATCCATTTGACGAGAATAGTCCAAAAACTTAGAGAATTTCATATAATTCTAAAAAAAAATCACAAATCACACAAAAAAAATATTTTTAATAAAAAAATTTATTTAAAAGTATTTTTTTTGTCCTTAAAATTTTTTTTTATAAGAACTAATTTTAGTCACTCCAAACGAGGCAAAAAAGGCCATTTGGCCAATTTGATGCAGATATTCTCAGTATCTATTCTGCCTCCCGTTTGGAATCAGTTGGATTAATTTTTAATTTTTGTACTTTTTTTATCTTTTAATTAAAAACTTAAACTTTTTCAAACCATCTTGATTAAACAGGAATAATAAAAATAAACATATTTATTGTAAAAAAAACTACTAAAATTCAAATTAATCAAGAAATGGATTATTTTAGATTTTAATTTCTTTTTAATATTTCTTTTTCAATTTTTAATTTTTTTTAATATAGCTGATCTGAAAATTAATTTTTTTAAAGCCAAATCAACCGCCCGATTGGGATAAATTGGAACTATTGGTGAACTTTTTTATCTTTAATAAAGAAATTTATCTTCTTATAAAAATTCTTTTGATAAGAAGATAAATTCCATCACTTCTCACATAGAGAAATTGAAAAGTAAAATAAAATAACATAAAAAATTTCACAATAAGCCATTAAAAGCTCCACAGCTAAAAAACACTGGCTTTTGCATTCAGTGGTCGTCAATTCGAGCTTAGGTCCCTAGCTGTTTGTTTCACCAATAACTCTACCTCACAATGCTCTTCAACTTCAACT
>BRYE01000009.1:2855000-2857500 GCA_030159115.1 Actinidia arguta var. hypoleuca | reverse complement strand
AGGAATTCGCCCAAACAAATATAATGAAAAAATTGGCATTATTAAAAACATTAGTTGACAAGACAAATCCATTTAACATAACAGAAAACATCCGCAATAGAGTTTTTAATTTCTTTCCAAAATTGAAGTCAATAATCAGCTAACATCCACATAGGTTTGAACTCCGAAACCCTAAGTTAAAAAATAAGAACCTAAATTTTGTTGATAACTTAGTATTTGAGAATAAAAGAATAAAAAATTAAGATAACGTTCGATTACCATAATAGAACACAAAAATGTAAAAACAAACATTCTTTTAGTATATTTCATCTTTCAAGCTTTTTTTTTGACCAATCATATGTCATTTATTTCTAAATTCCATACAAATCTCCAAACACCCTCATTGTTACAACAAAGAGAGAACAAGACCAAAGAGAAATCCTCTTCTGGCATTTACTTGCCCCTTCTCTTTGATCTTAAACAGTGTAGTGTTGTTGGATAGTTTCAATGTCCAATCCCTTCAGCTTGACCACTGATTCAACATGTACCTTGACTGTGTGGAGCTCCCTCAACCTGCAAAACCATAAAATGCCGAATTTATTACTCCGTGACAAGTAACCACAAAGATGAAACCAAGGAGGCTGGGAGGGGCACTTGCCCTAAATATTTTTTTCTCTTTATTAATACTCTTTCGTTTCTCGTCCTTTTGTTTATCTAGTCTCTATTTTTAGTCACCATTATTTTATAATTGAATCATTCATTTTGATTGTTCCATTTATATCTTGCATAATTATGTACGTGTGTTTCAAAATAGGATCAACCCCGATGGGCCTATGAGAGATGGGCCCATTATTGTTGCAGCCAAGTTGGGAGTCAAATTTTGGTATGATAATACATAGATCGGAGCCTAAATAAGTCTTTTCATTTCAATATTGTTTTATGAAAATTTGATTATATTTTGTTTCCAAAAGCAAGCCCAAACAGCTCCTTAGAGTTGGTAAATTTCACCATGGATCCCTGTAGTTTGATTAAAGTTTCACTTTGGGACTTATAATTTTAATTTGAACAATTAAGACACTTGCAATTTCAAGCCGGTTCCAATGTAGTCCTCGTCATGGAGTTTGTTGAACTCACCAAGAAGAAGAAGAAAAAGAAAACATAAGGCTGCGATGGTAGCTTTCAGGGCTGACGATTCGGTCATGGAAATCTGACTCGTTTCTTGGTGGGGGCAACCCGTAAGGTCTGTGACAGAATGAGGGTTTTCCGGTTTTTCTCTTATAGGCAGCTGTGGTTGTAGCCATATGGAGTCAAATTCTTGTTTGATCATTCACAGATCTGAGCCTAAAAATAAATTGACTATATTTTTGCTCTTTTAATGGTAGTATTTTATTTAATTTTTATCAATTTTTCAATTTTATTCTTATAATTATTTTTCAATTTGATTATATTTTGTTTCCAAAAGCTAGCCCAAACAGCTCCTTAGAGTCGGTAAATTTCACCATGGATCCCTGTAGTTTGATTAAAGTTTCACTTTGGGACTTATAATTTTAATTTGAACAATTAAGACACTTGCAGTTTCGAGTCGATTCCAATGTAGTCCTCGTCATGGAGTTTGTCGAACTCGCCAAGAAGAAGAAGAAAAAGAAAACATAAGGCTGTGATGGTAACTTTTAGGGTTGACGATTCGGTCATGGAAAATACGACCCATTCCTTGGTGGGGGCAACCCGTAAGGTCTGTGAGATTTTTCGGTTTTTCTCTTACAGGCAGCCGTGGTTGCAACCATATGGAGTCAGATTCTTATCTGATCATTCACAGATCTAAGCCTAAAAATAAATTGACTATATTTTTGCTCTTTTAATGGTAGTATTTCATTTAATTTTTATCAATTTTTTAATTTTATTCTTATAATTATTATTACATTTGACTATTAACAGTTTGGAATGTCACTAAAATAAAAACTTTCTCCGTCTCATATTAAAGTATTATTATTTTATTTTAGGTATTTAAAAATTCAGTAAAATATATATGTAATTTTTTCTTTTTATTCTTTTTATATATATTATTTCTATAACATTCTAATCAAAATAAAAAGTCAAATATAATAATTATGGAAATCAAATTAAAAAGTTATTAAAAATTAAAAATTAAACATAATAATTGTGTTCACTTTAAAAAGTTGGACTCTTTAAAAAAGAACTTCAATATGGGACTGAAGGAGTATATAAACAAAAGGTTAAAAGAAGAAAGTTGCATATTTTTTTGCAGACTTTGTTAAATGGAATAATATTAATCAATATGGGACGGAATGACGTATGATATGCTCTGAAAGTTCATATTAAAAAAAAAGGCTCCTTTTGATTTAATTTTTAAAATTAATTTTGCATTGTTTCATACAGAATGGGGTTTTGAAAATTTATTTTGTTAATCGTCTAAGAAATTTTTTCTGCAGAATTTTCAAAAAGAATGTATTTTTAAAAAATATTAAGTCTTCAAATTTAAAAAAATATTCAATAATAAATA
>BRYE01000009.1:2840000-2842500 GCA_030159115.1 Actinidia arguta var. hypoleuca | reverse complement strand
GTGTGCTTTCATCACTCAAGACTTTGTCCCTACGTTTCAACTATTTGAACGGATCAATCAACACAGGAGGTAAAAGTCCAGTATAAAATGCTTTCACAAAACAATCTATTCTCACATCAGTGTAGACAAGTTCACATCCTCATGTTCCTCTTCCGATAAGTTTTGATAAAATGGATATCGGGTTAAACTAAGAACTACTAGCTCAATGCTTCAAAATAAATGACTCATATTTACTTGAGTGTGTGGGATCGAATAATCAAGTGAATAAATACTATTCATTTTATATTCAAAAAATATATTTTTGTCCAAATTCAAAAACTATAGGGTTTCTTTGCTTGTACACTCCATTATAAAGACTAACGGAAATTTTTTTGTTTGTACGCATCTTTACTACAGTGACATCTAAAAGGTAGGCATGTGCAAATATTTTTTGTCCAAATTCAAAAATCTATCATCTTTTTCTTTTCCTTTACAATTTTTTCCACAAATTGATAATATGTACACGGTCTTAATCCAGGTTTCCGGCTAACTCTTCATTTTTTTTGACTTGAGAGCAGAATTTAGAAATTTGACAAACTTACAGGAGCTAGATATGAGTTTCAATCGCATTGATGGCTTCATAACTCACTCAGGTATATTATCAACAAGACTATTCTGTTTCGGGTATATAGTCATAACTCCACCGGCTGTTGGTTGGGCTTATTGTGTTTTTAGTGCTTTTTTTTTTTTTTATGTCTTGGGCAGAGCTCCCAGAAAGTGAACTTTTTCATTCCTATGAAAGATTCACATTCCTATGAAAGGTATATGATAAATCCCATCACTTTATAAAAAAAAGCTTTACTAACTCTTACATGAAAGACTAAAATAACGGAACATGTCCTAACACATAATAAACGACTGAACTCTCAAATAAAAAATCGTTACTTTTAAAACTATTATTAACGCTTCCATGTTCTCAAGTTTAATTGGTTGTCGTTAACTTTTTTGCAAAAATAAAAAAATATCTTTTTTCCCCTCATAATATCTCAATTTATTCATAAACTACTTCTATCTTTGCCTTTTTATTAATATGTAATTATTTTTTTAAAAAAGAAAGTGATCTATTTTTTTTATTTTTAAGTGCCCATAATCTAAACCTAGTTAAAAAGAAACTTCGTTCTCAAATTTATAAAAATCATTACAATTAAAAGTTTTTTTATCTAAAAATATTATAAACCAATTAAATTGGAATTGATCGGAAAAAAAAAAAGAGAAAACAAACCAAATATAACCAAACCAAGCCTTTGTCACAATCAATTGGGGTCGGCGACATGAATCTTTTTGCGCTATTGAGCTCGATCAAGGGCCAAATGTTCACCGATATTCAATTCAATCATATTCTTTTTTATTACCGCATCTAAAGTTAACTTCGGTTTATCCCTCCCCTAGTGTTGTTATTATATATAATCATATCAATTATTTTACTACCGCATCAGTTGGCCCACGACATATATGTCGAACCATCCAAGTCTATTATCTCTTAACTTATTCTCAATTGGTTCAACATTTACCATGTCACGAATGTTACATTTTCTAATTTTATCCTTTCTATTCTTACCGCACATCCATCATAAATTTTCCATCTCAACTACACTCATTTTATATATAGAATTAATGTAGAATGTATGTGATTTATGATTTTTCTTTTCACACAACGTCACAATTTTTATTGAAGTTTTGCCTTTTGGTTTCACCAGGTGGTAAATGTAGACTAGGATTCAAAGTTAACAAATAACATAATGTTGAATACCATGTTAATTTTATGAAACCTAATTAAGAGCTGCTAGTTGAAAAATTACACAATTAGTGATCTACATCATTTTGTATTTTTTTAAGCCCCTCATAATTCTCGACAAAGAAAATAGAGGCAATTTGATTATTATGCAAACTTTTATGACCCGTACTTGTCCAAATAGACTCACGTGGGACTTATAACAGTATTAAATATTGTCGATGTATCACATCAAATAATAAATAAAATAAATAAAATGGTCATTGATAACAATTTGATAGACTATGTGTGATAATTAAGAAGGCCAAATGCCCACAGGTTGAGGTGATATTTCAATCAATTAATCTAAAAGTGACCAGATCAGTAAACGAGGGCCCAGTGCATCACAGTACTTTTATTAAATAATAATAATAATAATAATAATAATAATAATAATAATAATAATAATAATAATAATAGTCCTTGATTATACTAGTGCACTACAATGATTTTTGCTTCTCACAATCTTTTTAGTAGTGTTGTTGTGACTTATTATATATGTTATTATTTATTGTTTTACAGATTTTGAGAAGTTGAATAGTTTGAACAAATTAGAGACTCTTGATTTGAGTTTCAATCAATTCAATAATAGCATCCGATTGAATTTCAGTGGACTCACATCTCTCAAGACTCTACGTCTACGTAATAATCAGTTATACGGAGAAATCCACAGTCAAGGTGAGTTTACAA
>BRYE01000009.1:2807500-2810000 GCA_030159115.1 Actinidia arguta var. hypoleuca | reverse complement strand
TGGTAGTAGAAAATAAACAAGGAAACGAAATTGAAAATAAAATTGCTCTCTCTACAACCTTGAGCAAAACTGTAAAGAAATCTAATATATATACCAGGGAAATTATCACCAAAAACTAAAACGATATTCTATTTAATTTTCCCTTCACTTCCTAAATATTGTTTCCGATTGCAAAGATGCAGAAGTCAGCTAGCAGGACAAAAACCCTATAATCAGAACAATTATACTTTATTATAGTCATGTCCCCTTAAAACCTACCCACATGGAATTGTGATAGTCCCAAATATAAGGAAAAGTGCGTGTCTATGTGGTTATAAATCTGTTTTAATCCATCAATGGTATTATCCACCAAAGGGTGAAGGTGAAGTAAGCTTTAGCTCAATTGGTAAAGAAACTGATTTTGTGTTTAATAGGTCACCAGTTCGAGTCCCCTTAGGGCCACCGGAGGTTTTGTTTTAGGACCCTCAAATTAGTTTCTATCAGACCCAATTGGGTTAGGCGAGGATACTGGTCTATCAAAAAAAAGTTAAAATATTCCAAAATAGCGGAACCTCATCCCATATAATCCCCCTCTTTTGATCAAATGGAAATTAGGGGAAGCAAAATCCCTTAGTCGGCAATTGCCTAGAACTATAACTGAATAACTGATATCTTTGTAAGTCCTATTTATTTGTTGTCTATGCAATTCCCTCTCATACATTCCCATAACTGATATATTTGTAAATCACATTCACAGTGACATCCTTCTTCAATGAGTAAGTAGCCCTAGTTGATCCCATTATTTGGTTGAAATCTCGAGGGGTATAGTAAATGTCAAATTTATACAAGGAAAATATATTTAAGAATACAACAATCGCTGCAAAGCTGTATTAGAAATCTCTCTAAAATAATTTAAAAAATAGCTGATATGGGAAATCTCAAATTTGTATAAGGCTATGTTTGGATGCACGTAATCGTCAAGGGAAATGAGAATTTAATTACTAGGAATCAAATGCCTAATAATCTAATACCTTGGGTAATCCCATTCAAACGTTTGAGTTAATTCAGGATAATCTTATCTATGAAACCTTTTTTTAGGAATTTATTAGATGTCAGCATTTCCTTCTCTTATGAATGGAGACTGGAGTCTAAGATTACCATGGGAGAGAGTGGGGAGGATCAGACTCCTACATCAGCCTTGGGATTCATCAATCACTCTAATATTTCAATGTGCTCAAAGAAACCATGGAGAGTTGGAATCCTAAGGCTGTGTTTGGATCAAGGATTTGGAGAGGGAAAAGAAAAAAGAAAGGAAAAAGAAAATGCGAAGTTAGAGGATCTAATAGTCCCGGACAGTTGGATCGTCTAACTTGTCCATTTCCATTTCCCCCACGATCCAAATACAGCCTTAGGATTACGATTTGGTGGGGGAAAAGGAAATGCAGGTTGTATTTGGATCAAGTATTTGGTGGGGGTAAAGGAAATGGAAATGGAAATGAAAATGAAAATGGAACAATTAGACGATCCAACAATTTTGGACCATTGGATCATTTACCATTTCTATTTTCATTTTCTTTTCCCTCACTAAATCCTTGACATAAACACAGCCTAAGGGAATTCTGCCATCCAAGTGTAGCCTAAGAAAAGTATCCCAAATACATCAATTTTCTATTTAGTTTTGCTTTCACACCTAACTTTGGTTTCCATTATATCCTCCTCCTTCCTCATGTCAGAAAAAAATGACTATACACATGGGGAAGAATCAGAAGAAAAGAAGAAAAATCCATGTCAACAACCAAAATCCAAAGGTCAGCAAACAGAACAAACCCCCTTAATAATTAGAACAATTATAACACGCGCACACACGCATACACACAATTAAGAAATAGACATATATATTGATTATCATCATCGAGAAACAAGACCCAGTAAGCCCCATCAACAGGGATGATGAGCAGCAAAAGGGGACAGATAACTTGCCTTTGAGCTTGGCCTCATCAGTAGAAGGGTCAGCCCTATAGGCAGTCCCTTTTATTTACCCTATGTTTTCATCACTCATATTCTCATTGAGTAGGTAGCCCCAGTTTTGATCCGATTCTTGGGTTGAAATCTTGAGGGGTTTAAGAAATCTCAAATTTATACAAGGGAAACAAGGGAAAATGTCTCCAAAAATAACTGTTTTAGGAAATCTCAAATCTAATCTCAGGGAAAATATCAACAAAAGTATATCAATTCTTTATTTAATTTCCCTTTCACTCCTAACTCTTGTTTCCATTCTTTCTTCCTTTCTTTTCCATGACAAACAAATAATCACTACCCAATTGGGGAAAAATCAGAACAAAAGAAGCAAAACCCATGTCAAGAAGCAAGATTCAAAGGTCAGCAAACAGGATAAAAACCCTTAACACACAAAATCAGAACACAAACCCTTTCATATAATATCCATCACATTTCAATGTGCATAAAGATAGAACAAAAGAAGCAGTTGGGGGAAAATCAGGACAAAAGATGCAAAACCCAT
>BRYE01000009.1:2772500-2775000 GCA_030159115.1 Actinidia arguta var. hypoleuca | reverse complement strand
ATGAGACTCTATAAACACCATATATTAACCAAGGTTTTTGGAGAGTCTCAAGCCTATGGCTGACACTCACTGGCCACCTGCCGAAGAACAAAACAGGCGATCACAGGTGGCACGCTGACCAGTTCGTTAACGTTGCCGCGCAATTCTCTTGAAAAGTTAGTTATAGAATTTTTGAAAGGGAAATGCTAAAAATAACCCAAAGAGTTTTCGATAGTGTATAAAAAAATATAAAAAATATATAAAATAATGTGAAAAATATATCAAAAACTATTTTTTTTTATTATTTTGTGCTCCTTATCAGTCAATAGCAGTCCTTCTTGAAATACCACCCATTTGTCATTCTCCCTCCCTTTTAAGAACTCTGTTCTTGCATGCCCAAAGACAGGGCCTATATATATATATAGAAAAAAGTAGAGTGAGATAGGGAGAGAGATTGAGTGAGAGAGTGCTCTCTTTTTTGTATGCAATCTACCAGTGCTTTGCCAACTGAGCTATGCCCTGGGGGCAGTGCTCTCTTTCTTTCTTCCTTTTGGTTGTGTCATCATGGCCTCCCAAATCTCCTTGGAAGAGATCAAGAATGAGCAAGTTGATCTTGTAAGCACAACATAACCCAATCTTTTAAGGCTGTGTTTGGATTAAGGATTCGGTGAGGGTAAAGAAAATAGAAATGAAAATGTAGATGATTCAATGGTTTTGAGCGATAGGATTGCCTAACTTTTCCATTTTCATACCTTTCCCTCACCATATTTGGAATCCAAACACAATCTAGGACGTTTTAAATTTTATTATCAGTACTTATTTTTGTTACATTTTTCCTACCAATCAAATTATGGAATTGTTTCATTTTGGAAAAAAGAGAGTAAACTATGTGTTTGCGGATTTTGTTCACAGAACTAGACGAAGACGTCGTTTACAAGGTGGGTTCCACAAGGTGAAATCCACTCTCTAATGAGACATTTATATCAAGATCTGTGTTGCTGACACCTATTGAGTTTTTGGTTTTGGTACTTATTTTCCGATTATTTTTTTCCCCAAAACACAGATTTAGTTGATGGTTTTCACAATTTGTTTTCAAGAATATTTTTTAAGGGATCCATTTTTAAGAGAACATAAAAAAACAATGGATGTTTTTAAAAATGATCTAGAAAACAGAAACCAAAAAGAGCATAAAATTGTCAAAAAATAGCCATCGCTATTACTTTTGTGCGAGGCATTTGTAGAGATTTTGACACACCAAAAAAAAAAAAAAAATCAAACTTTTCCCTAAAATATGGAGGATTTTTTCAGAAAACTGTTTTCAAATGTGATGACCTTTCTATTCTCGACCAATCGCGGAAAATTCTTTGTCAAAAATAATTTAGGTCTATCTTGTAATAATCCCAAAATCAAAACTCGGTATCTGGTCCAAGTACCAATTAATCCGTGTGACCAATCTCACCATCCACTAGCATAGGCTCGATTAAGGAAGTGTGACATTGATAAGATGTTGATATTGATGTCGTTGAATGGGGGTGTAGGAAAATATGCCAATTGAGGAAGTTTTTGAGCAGCTAAAATGTAAAAGGGAGGGCTTGTCTTCAGAGGAAGGAGAAAAGAGGCTCTAAATTTTTGGCCCTAACAAGCTTGAGGAGAAAAAGGTAATTTATTTATTTTTATTTGAATTCACCATTTGCAATTGTAGCTTCACATGTTAAATTTCTTGAAATTAACTGATTTGTTGGATCAAAATTTGGTAACAGGAAAGCAAGTTTCTCAAGTTTTGGGGTTTCATGTGGAACCCCCTATCATGGGTCATGGAGTCTACTGTCATCATGGCCATTGCTTTGGCTAATGGAGGGGTAGACCTCTCTCTCTCTCTCTCTCTCTCTCTCTCTCTCTCTCTCTCTATATATATATATATATATATATATATATACACACACTAGAAAAAATGCACACGCGATGAGTGTGCAAATATTTATAACAATTATTGTGAATGTGGCTTCGAAGCAGTTATTTATTCTTTTGAATAATTCTATTTTACAAATAGAATTTTGCGTATTTGACAATTTTGAAATAATAAGTTGTGGTAGGTACTTGCACTCGAAATAGAAGGACAATATACACACGTATCATTCTGCATAAAAATTCTATGCAAATTTTTATTTGTAGATCATTTTGTAATCGAAATGAAGATGATAAACAAACAAAATCTTGATGAAGAAATCAAAATTAGAATTAATCCTAAAAAATAAATAAAAACAGAATGAGTAGTTTTGACAATTTTGAAATTACTAGTGTTAGTGCCATAGTGGTTTTTTTGACTTGAAACGAACGAATAAGAGTCAGACACATCATACTGTAAGAAATATTCTATACAAACATTTTGTACGTACATCAAAACAAATAGAAATCAACATTAAAATACTACAACGTCAATTTTGAAATCGTAACGTCACAATGCAAAATAACTTTAACCTAAAATAAAAGAAAGTACAATAATCAGACACATTAGAAGGTT
>BRYE01000009.1:2745000-2747500 GCA_030159115.1 Actinidia arguta var. hypoleuca | reverse complement strand
CCGGGAAAGATTCCGACATTCTCGCCAATGTCGTTGGCGACTCCGAGCATGGTGACCTGCCGCTGATTGAAACCCAGAACCGATTTCAAGGAGTGATAGTTTGTTTTTTTAAAAAAAAAATACTAAAAGACAAAAAAAAAATTAGATGATTTTTTTTTATTCAAAATAGATTTTTGTGTGCATTTTTTTTAAAATTATATGAAATTCTGTGTATTTTAGGACTGCTCTAGTCAATTATTATAAATTTTTGATTAAATTCTTTAAAAAGTTCACTAAAAACGAAAAAAGATGAACTAAAACAACTAAGAAAATTATAAAAAAAAATTTAGCCCAAATTGGGCTTAAAAATAAGTTATTGATTTTTACACTTTACTTTTTTATGTGTTGGTAAGAAATTTGAGTAAAAATGAATATTTTATAAATTCATTCTAATAAAAAAGAAAGAAAGTGCTTATGTTAAATTTGAGCCCAATTTTAATTTGAAAATCAATCACTTTTATTTTCGTTAGTTACTTAGTCTTTTTAAACTCATCCTCCCTGTTAAGGAAAAAAAAATAGTAGATTGCAAGTGAACAATTCTCATTGAAATATATGACTTGAAAAAAGTAACTAATTTAAACATGTAATTTATTTTGGCTTGCCTTGTGTAAATTATTTTGAAATTTTACTAGCTAAAAATTAGTAAAAAAAAGATGTTTACCTAGATCGATATAGATTCTCGTAGTTTCTTTTTTTTTTTTTTTTAATTTAGTTGTATTTCAAATAACTCAACTAAATAGCTTTATATAGTTAATGAATTCAACTAAAAAACTCACAAAATATAATTTAAAATAGCTACTCAAACAGATCTTACGATAATGATACTAACTTCAATATATTTGTTTACACAAGTGCACGCATTCTCGCAACACATAGTAAGTGGGGTCTACACAATTCATGTGAAAGAGTTTATACATTTGTGTGTACGAATGTTTATGTTAATAATATTTTTTTATAATTAAAATAATTGTGAAGACAACAAGGCAAGTTTTCCTTTTTTTCATTGAACACATTTTGTTGCATAAAAATCAAGGTATAAATTAACGAGTCAAATGAAGTCAATTCGTTTTTTTTAATAAAAAATTATTTTTAAAAATTGACAAATCAAATATTATTAGTCACATAATTAAATTATATTTTTTTTAAAAAATCAATAAATTAGTTATATGTGTGTGTTTGTGTATATTAAAGCTCCGTTTGGAGCCAAATTATTTGAGCTTTTTGGCTGACTTTTTTTCTTAAAATAAGCAAAAAAGTCAATCAGAGTTGATTTTTTTATTTTTTTATTTTTGCTTATTTACTTATTTTTATCTAAAGTAAAGCCAGAAAAGTCAAAAAGTCAAAAAATTTTGACTTTTTTGATAATAAATTTAAAAAAAAATTGACTTTTAAGCATTACCAAATGGAGCCTAAATAAAAATTATTATTACAACGGTCTCAAAATTTGAATTTAAAAAAAAAAATTAGAATTCAAAATAAATATTTAGATTCATTTAGTTATATAAAATTCACACTCAAATAAATCTAAATTATTTATTTAAAATTTTAATTTTAATTCTGAAACAATAGTATTTCTCGATTAAAAAAAAAGGATTTTTATAGAGAGAAAAAGGCAAAATTGAGGCTAGAAGTAGTCACAAATACTTTGCAATTATATTACCCAACACTCAGCCCACATGAACGATGACTTGTGTCATCCGTGGCCCATTTGAGTTGGCCCACCATAAGTGAAGCTTCCAACACCATCATTATATTCTACTATTAAATGATTTATCCTAAAAATAATATTAATATTCCAATTTCATTACTAATCATTCTTTCAAAGCCAAATGAAACCGTTTTTTTTTTACTTTTAAGTCTTATCATTTTTTTTATTATTTCAATGAGTCATGTTTTGCATTTGAAGTTTGATTAAATCAATAGTCAACTTGAACAATGTTGTACAAACAAAAATTTCATTCAAATAATGGCATGGTCTTGTGTTCATGAAATTACAAAATAGGACATCTTGAAAGCTATTCGTTTTAATAGATAAGGGCTCTTATGATATATTTGAATTGAGTAATGAAGTAAAAAAATAAAAAATAAAATTGTTTTATAGAATGCGTGATAAAATATCAGCATTTTAATTCTTAACAAAACATCAATCAAGATGACTTTTATTTACTAAAATATCATTTCCACATCACTGTTGTCGTAAGAATATCATTTTTCATATGAATTCAATAAGGTTTGTTTTATGTGTTGTGAAATGGGCTAAGTTGTCAAGATTAGATTCTCCCACATAGTTTAGAGTGGAACAAATTTAGTAAATATGTTTTTTTTTTTCATTTTTCATTAACTTGGAATCATCATTATATTTCTCTCTCTCTCTCTCTTTCTTTTTCTTCTTCTTCTTTTTTTTTTTATAATTTCAAGGGCTTCAGTTAATAATTCCTTTATATGTCTAAGGATTATATAA
>BRYE01000009.1:2720000-2722500 GCA_030159115.1 Actinidia arguta var. hypoleuca | reverse complement strand
TTTCAGTGGCAGCTCCAAAAAATTTTGTTAATAGTGTCATGCAAAAATTTAAATACAAATTTTTTTAATAGGGTCAAATATATTTCTTTTATGGGTTCAACTTTCTTTAAAATATATATATAACACTATTTTTTTTTAACATTTTTCAAAGGTTGATGGGGTCGAGGTCAACTGACCCCAGCATACATGTGGTATATATATATATATATATATATATATATATTTTATGAGGAAACAAGAAAAATAACTGACTGAGAGAACACATCTTAAGATAAACCGTGTCACAAAAAATCAAGTGGACGATTGATATTATCAATTCAGAAACATATGTTTAAAACAAAAAAGATCTGTGTTAAAACTAGTTATTAGATTTGCATCTTGAAATTTAAAAAAGTAAAATCTATTCAAATAGCAATTAGATCAAATGCGGAAACAAAATCGAACATAACTGTTGTTGCCAATTTTTCTCATTCTGCAATGGAGTTGATGGTTGTTTTAGGGTTAAAGTTCTTCTAAACCTTATTCAATCTTCCTGTGATGGTGTATTTTCTGATAAACAATAGAGATTGCAAGCTTATGGACCCAACCAAAGTGTTATGCCCCTATATATATACTCTATCCATCACAGAGTGCACAGAAGGTGGAACAGATTAGAGGTAGGAGAATCACACTGTTTTCTCACCTCTATCACTCAATCGCTCTCTCACAATCTCTCTATCCCTCCCTCTCTCTCTCTTCTCTAATCCCATACACTACCACACTTTCCCTCTCTTTCTTCTATTCTATTTATAGAGAAAATTAGGTTATGATACATTTTGAGCTTGGGCTTAACTATTGAGGTCTGAACATACAAGCATAATAAGGTTGTAGCATTCCTCTGGAATATAGTCCTTCAAAGTTATTGGAGAACTTAACAATTTCGAACAAACTCTGGACCAGGTTCCAATTCATCTTGGAAGCTTCCTTGAGATGAGCTTGTTGCTGAATGTCAATTACTTCCACATGGAGAGTAGATAAGCTCTCTGTTATTATACCGACAAAGCGAAATATCACCAGGTCAACGTGGTTAAATTTCACCATTACTTTTCTTTTTTCTCTATAAATCTCTACGTTAATCCTTGATCCTTATACAACCTAAGGGTTGGTGGAGGAAAAAAGAAAAAGATTAATTCTGAAAGTAAATCCTTGATGCAGCAAGTAAAGCCTTAAAATCCAAGAAATTCTTCCAAGAGATTGAACCTGCGACTTGACTCGGCTAACGAATGAGCCAATGATCTATTAGTAAGTTGATCAACACTAGACTCCAATGCTATGTTTGGATCTTCGATTATTGGACGGGTTTATGAAGGGAAAAGAAAAGTTAGGAGAAACATAGTGTAGATTTGTGGAGGGAAATTCCTTACTTTTTCTCTATCTCTGTTTTTTATAATTTTAAGGGCTTGAATTAATAATTCCTTTATATGTCAAAAGATTATACAATAGTTTGTATTTAGGAAAAAAAATAATAAACTCAATTTAATCGGAACGTTTTGTTGTTGGTTTCATGTTAACCCGAACTAACAATTTAAATATTTTATGCAAAAAAATCCTCTGAATCGTCTCTACAAATTATTTCCATTTTTTCATTTTAAGTATGGTACTTATGGTCGGACCACGACTATCCAAATTTCAATCTATAATTTTTTTTAAAAAAAAAAACTTTATTTATAATAAATATCAATAAATTTTTAAATGTACGAATCTGTGGTTCCTACTCGTTAACTAACCAATCTCCAAAATTGGACCCAACCCAACCCAGATGAGTTCGGGCCCATTTCCTCTTCTGGGCCTTCGTATAGATCTTGATCTGTCATAGGCCCATTTCCAATTGCATTTGGAAAAACGATTTTGCTAGGGCCTGAAAAACGGGTCCACGGTCGGACCCCTGCTTAGTTTTTTTTTATGAGATTTTTTATATGTTTTGTTTTCTTTTTTTTTTTTAATAAATTCATTCCTCTATTTGATTTTTGATTTTTTTTGTTTTTAGTTAAATTTAGAAAAAAAATCCATTAAAGACAAAACTTTGCTAATTTGTAGCAAATATATCATGTTGATTGTTCAAATGTCGAGTAAAAATAGTTTATTTCTATTTTTAGTAAAGTTTTTTTCCAAATTAGATAAAAATGTTGATATTTTCGAACTCCTCTTGTCAAAAGAAATAGAAAAATATGATTTTTCATAAAACGATGAAAAAATTCATCAAAGTCGAAAAAAACTCAGAAATCAAATAAGCTAAAAAAATCCTTAAAAACTAAGCCAAAAGGGGCTGAAAAAACTATAAAAAAAAATCTCATCTTCAAACATCAAATAAGCTTGTGTAAGGGTTACAATCTTCAAACACTTGCTCAAAATCATCAGCCACCTCTAGTTTGAGCAATTGCAAAGTCACAACGACCAAATAGGCTATCTAAATGTTGTGGCAAAACAAAATATTAAAAGTTAAAACTTATATAAATTCCGA
>BRYE01000009.1:2705000-2710000 GCA_030159115.1 Actinidia arguta var. hypoleuca | reverse complement strand
TCATTTTGATGATTCAAATCGTTCAAATTGTAGACTCTACTGTGAAGATCAATACTGTAAAAATTATGTTGATCGAATACAAATCGATATAATTATATCTATTTATTCTAATATAAATTGATATTAACCAATCATTAAATTATATCTAATTAACTTGATTTTTTATATTATTAAAGTTCTCAATGAAATTTATAATATGACGGTTTAGAAATGAGCGTAAATAAGAGCCCAAAAACAATACAAAATTGGATAGCAAAAAAGCCTGGTCAAAAAGAAAGAAAAAAAAAATGAGAGAAGACTTTGACTTCCCGTTTAAGGTAAGCAAGTGGGTTGGACGAATTTTTGTATTTGGTTTAATTAGTCGATTGCTTGGTCAACTCGAATCCGTTTCTTTCTCGTTGTTTCTCGGGTTTGGATCCTCTGCCCATATTCCCCCCTCCCAACATCTTAAGGAGCTTTTGCTCACAGTTGGACACGTGGCCATCTACTACATCCACGGGTGAAAACACCAAGTTTGGGTGTTTAAGTATTTGGGCATGCCATTTTCTTAAACAAAAACATAGAAAAAACTATCAAATTAAAAAAATTAATTTAATGGGTTAGGGTTTATCACAATATAAAAAATTGTTAGAATTGATTAGTTTGTAAATCAAGGTAGATGAATTTAATGAAAAACAATAGGTGTAAGTGAAAAAAAATTCATTTTTTCATTAATTTGAATGAAAAACATAACGTCCTTATTTTAGTCAAGAGTTCAGATGGTGTAAATATGCAAGTCAAAAAACCTAATTTTCTTGTCTTTTTTAAATGAAAATATAAATAACCAAAACCCACAATATGATCATGTGTAATAATGAGAGAAGCTGAAAGGAGAGTATTAACAACAAAAAACAGGAGCAAAGAGATTGAAAAGAGAGTACCCAACAACATATTCATGGAGTGCCCCTTGCTTTATTATTTTCTACAAGCATCTTTAATTGAATTGGTTGGTGTGAATAAGATTTCGTTCGTTCGTTCTTTCCTTTTTCCTTTCCTTTTCGATTTTTTTAAGGTAAATCCAAAGCTAGGTCTGGTATTATTGCTACTGTTGTTGGGTGGGGTTGGAGTGCAATAACCACCGGAATTGCTTTATAGCACCTTTTTAACGACTCTACTAATGCCTATTTTAAAAGCTTGTTTTATAATTTTTTTAATGTGAACAAGCTAAGTTATAATAATTTTTTTATATCCCAATATATATTCCAGTCTAGTTCAATTGGGTTAAAAGGAGATTAATTTAGGACTGAAGATAACAGCCGAACAGACCTCCAAGGGCTCTCAGAGCACTCGAACAAACGATTCTTTAAATACAAAGTCAAGAACTTTACCAAATACCAACCGAACTACCTAGGGGAGGAGCCAAAACTCATGTTCAACGGGGTCAAAATTATAGAATTTAAATAAATTATGACAAATTATTATTTTGTTATGGGGTCAAAATTTTATTTATGATAATTTATATAAAAAATAATAGTGTAATTTATTTTTTTAGTAGAGACAATTGAACCCACTTATCCTAATGTGATTCCGTCCATAGAAATACCTCTTGAAAGTTAAGTTTTAATAAATTTTAACACATGATATTTTTGAACTTGGATCGATAAGATTATATGTTCGTTAAAACACGTAGAGATTGGGTCGAAAGATAAAAATGCCTACACTTGAAATTTCCAAACTCGTTAAGTTTTTAAAATTTATCTTAAACCATCTGCTACTCGCTTTAAGCTTAGATATTTTATAAGACTCGCAGGAGAAAAAAATCAATAATGCTCTTGTTACAACGTTGCAGGATTTGATATGACATCTATAGTGGAGACCTATTGTTCGCACCGAGGTGTGGGTGATGTGACATTTATTTATAATTTTACCCCCTCTCTTTTTCTCTTATCCCCCTTTTTCTTTTTTCAGCCCGCCCCTCCCCCCTCCACTTCCCCCTTCTCCCTTCCATTTTTCCAGCGGCCAATTTTATATAATGTTGAATTCATTACTGTATTGATATGCTAAAAATTTTTATTTTTATTATTTATTTTTATGACAAATCAAACTACAAAATGTGATTTGTTTTTTATTTTTTTTACCAACTATGCCCTCATTACCGTAGTTTTTTTTCAGTTTCTTTTTAATTAGGTTTTTAAGTATTTTTTTTTACTTTTTTTTTACTTTTTTTGGTAAGTTTGTTTCTTTTTTTTTTGGTAAGTTTGTTTCTTTTTTTAATCAGATTTTTTTATTTTTGTATCAATTTTTTTTTTCATTTTGTTTAATTTTGATAAATAAAATTGGTTAAAAAAAAATAAAATTAATAAAATCAAAGAAACAAAACTACAAAAAAAAATAATAACAAAACTACAAAAAATGATTAAAAATTAATGAAAAAAATAAACAAAAAAAATAAAATAAACAAATTGAAAAAAATAAAAATAAAAGAGAGAGAGATAGGGGGAGGGAGAGAGAGGTGGAGAGAGAAGAAAGATAGGACAATTTTGATCAAAATAACCCAAAATCAATCACTTCAACACACCTCCCGTGTCATGGGAGGTGCAAAAAATGTTTTGCTTATAGTGGCACAAGTATCTGAACAAGAGAGAGAGAGAGAGAGAGAGAGAGTATCTGACCAACACACAACAATTTAGAGACACGCTTCTATCCACATTGGATAGGACAAAATCAGATATGACTCATTGGTACGGAACTTTGCTACAAGTTGGAATTCGAGAATTATTTTCATAAGCTTTAAGGTAATGCGGGACACATTAAACAGTAATAGGAACCCATTTGCCAATATATTATGGTCGTCCTCCCTCATCTTTTGTGAATTTGCTTATTTGTCCTTTTCAGAGATTTTTATGGGGTGAAGCGTCAATGGGACAAAAAGGAAAAAGATGTTTTTAATTTTTAGTTTGCCCCTATTTCCCGGGGAATTTATTTATTTTTGTCTTTCTAGAGATTATTATGTGGTAAAGAGTCAATACGACACAAAAGGAAAAAAGTTGTTTTCAATTTTTAGTTTGGCACTATTTGAGATAAGTTTTCCGGGGAATTTTATTTTTGTCTTTCTAGAGATTGTTATGTGGTAAAGAGTGAATGGACCACAAAAGGAAAAAGATGTATCAATTTTTAGTTTGGCTCCATTTGGTGTTAAGTTTTTTCGGGATGTTTTACCTGTTTTGATTTTTAGTTTTTTCGTCTTTAATGATTTTTTTCATCGTTTGATTAGAATTTTATACTTTTCGGTTCCTCCTGACGAGAAAAGATCAAAAATATAAAATTTTTTAGCTAATTTAGAAAAAAATACGTTTACTAAAGACGACAAAAAATATTTTATCCCCAAAAATATTTTAAAATATTTTTTTTCGTTTTTAGTGAACTTTTTTTTACATTAGACAAAATTTGTTATATTTTCGGATTCCTCGTGATGAGGAACTGAAAATTTTGATCAATCAGTGAAAAAGGTGAATCAAAAATGAAAAAACTCAAAACTAACATAGTTAAAAAACTATCAAAAAATGCCTTAGTTGAATTAATGGCCCGCTACAAAAATCGTATATATATAACAAGTGAAGATATTGACACGCGGAATAAGGACATCTTATTTCGCAAGGTCTTTGAAAATATCCATATTTGTGAGATTTATCATAAACTTTACTCAGCAAAAAATCATAGTTTTAAGAGATATTTTGGAGCTAGAGCATGTTTGACAGAGCTTCTTTTAGTTCTTGTTCAACTTTTAGCTAGAAAAAAGAATTATAAGTGATGTTTGGCCGAACTTGTGAAAAGTGCTTAGTAATTTTTTTCTGCTTTTGACTCCCGGGGTGCTTCTACAAAACATTTGAGCAGAATCTATAAGTTAGTTTTTTAAGCTTTACAAAACCCACTTAATAATTCTGAAAAACTTCTCCTAGTGCATGAGATTCACCCCTACCATAACTTTGGGATTTTAGAGATTCCACAACAAAATTAATAAACAAGTTAAACTCAAAGCATGGAAATTTGCAAGCATAAAATAACAATGTAATGAGAAGCAAAGGGAGAGAAATTCATTGGTTAAAAGATACAACCAAGATATGATCGGTTGAAGATAGAGTGTTAAGTATTTTCTAAGTTACTAAGAAATCTAGCATAAAATAGTATTAAAATGGGAGAGAGATGAGAGAGTGATGATTAGAATCAAAACTAAAATTAATGTGGGGATGGTTCCTTATTTATAAAAGTCTCAAGTAACTATTCCCAAAAGACATGTCACTTGAAACACAAACATTGGCTTAAAGATTTTTAGAAAATTACATAAAAAAATCCCCAAGTTTAACCCTCGTAACAATTATTTACCCATTTTTTATTTTTTTTTTAAATTTAAACACCATATTTCTAAATTGGTGTCAATTTAACTTCCTTCCACGCTCCATTAAAAGACACTAATGAATAGGAGCAAATTCATCAATAATCAATCTCCTTCTTCCTGTTCTTTCAGGAGCTTCTAGATGCAAACAAAAAGAGTCGGACACCCAAATTCTTAATCAAGAAATATCTCTCTAGCCCCCTAAATTTTTTATAGATATATTTCACTAACCAATGTTGAGATTTTTAACAAATACAAGCACCTCCCCTGTAATTTTAAAATGACATTGATCACCCTTAATTTTAAAACTATTATCAAGATATCTCTTTGGAGCTAATTTTTTCAGCAAAAATGATAAGATTACCTTATTTTTAGGGATTTCATATTTTTTTTTTCTCAATACACCAATTAAAGTTAATATACATTCTCTTTGTTTCTTAAAGATAGTTGAATAAATAAGTTTATTTTGAGAAAAAAAAAAGAGAATCCATAAATTTAAGTGTAATCTTTTTATTTTTGTTAAAAAATTAGCTCCAAGTGAAAATCTAGACAATGTTTTTAAAAGTAAAAGAAATAAGTGTTATTTTAAAAACTATAAAGATATACTTGTAATTGTCAGAAAAAATGA
>BRYE01000009.1:2695000-2700000 GCA_030159115.1 Actinidia arguta var. hypoleuca | reverse complement strand
ATTGAAAACAACAGTTTACAAAAAAAATTATGTTAATTTAAAGTTTGAAACACACATAAAAAAATAATAAACGTGACATAAAGCATTGCCTTATAAACCTTTTGATAAATTTTATTATGGATCCATGTAATTTGATTAGAATTTAATTTGAGCAATTAAAACCATAAATTTCAATATAGTTTGAATATAGTCTTTTTGCCGTACACGTTAACAATTTCTACGGAAATGAAGGGCATGATAATACATATGGACATTTTCAATGCTACTTTCCGTTCAAATTTTTTACAGATATTGACGAAGGGATTACAATGAAAAAAGTTAACTGTATGGTTCTAATTGTTAAAATTAAACTATAAAGATTATAGTGAAACTCTGATCAAACTACAAGGACCAATAATGATATTTATCTTAAGTTCTTACAAGGCGTAGCACAGCCGGAGGGCAAACCAGTAAACTTGACCCAAACATAGACTTATTAAGTTTTCCGCATGATACTAACACGATATTAAATATCAAAAGATGATAAGAGTTGATAAATGGGCCCATGTTCGTTTAGGCGGGCTGGGCTGAAAATTATTCTTGAAGTTGAAACTGAGCCCAATCTGACTGGCCCATATATTTTTTTAAATATATTTTATACTTATTTATTTTTATACAACTGAATAAAAATAAAAAATAAAAAATGAAGATGAAGGCGAGAGTATATATATATATATATATATATATATATATATATATATATATAAAAGTTATAACATCTCGCACTTCTTAACATATTTACTTTTAAAGGTTAAATTATTTTCATATACAGTGTAAATAATTATTATTATTTGGACATTCTTGAAAATTATGTCAGACCCAAAATTAACTCAACTCCTTAAATATATCTCACACGAGAATATATGTATGTATATGGACTATTTTAAAATATTTAAAATTAAATATTTTTATTTTTCTTTTCTATTCTTGAAATATTTTAGTACTTATCAGGAAATGGATTCCGTTAAGTCAGCTATCGTATTTTTAGTTTAATTTTGGATTCATTTTGATGATTCAAATCGTTCAAATTGTAGACTCTACTGTGAAGAACAATACTGTAAAAATATGTTGATCGAATACAAATCGATATGATTATATCTATTTATTTTAATATAAATTGATATTGATCGATCATTAAATTATATCTAATTAACTTGATTTTTTATATTATTAAAGGTCTCAATGAAATTTATAATATGACGGTTTAGAAATGAGCGTAAATAAGAGCCCAAAAACAATACAAAATTGGATAGCAAAAAAGCCTGGTCCAAAAGAAAGAAAAAAAAAAATGAGAGAAGACTTTGGCTTCCCGTTTAAGGTAAGCAAGTGAGTTGGACGAATTTTTGTATTTGGTTTAATTAGTCGATTGCTTGGTCAACTCGAATCCGTTTCTTTCTCGTTGTTTCTCGGGTTTGGATCCTCTGCCCATATTCCCCCCTCCCAACATCTTAAGGAGCTTTTGCTCACAGTTGGACACGTGGCCATCTACTACATCCACGGGTGAAAACACCAAGTTTGGGTGTTTTAAGTATTTGGGCATGCCATTTTCTTAAACAAAAACATAGAAAAAACTATTAAATTAAAAAAATTAATTTAATGGGTTAGGGTTTATCACAATATAAAAATGTGTTAGAATTGATCAGTTTGTAAATCAAGGTAGATGAATTTAATGAAAAACAATAGGTGTAAGTGAAAAAAAATTCATTTTTTCATTAATTTGAATGAAAAACATAACGTCCTTATTTTAGTCAAGAGTTCAGATGGTGTAAATATGCAAGTGAAAAAACCCAATTTTCTTGTCTTTTTTAAATGAAAATATAAATAACAAAACCCACAATATGATCATGTGTAATAACGAGAGAAGCTGAAAGGAGAGTATTAACAACAAAAAACAGGAGCAGAAAGATTGAAAAGAGAGTGCCCAACAACATATTCATGGAGTGCCCCTTGCTTTATTATTTTCTACAAGCATCTTTAATTGAATTGGTTGGTGTGAATAAGATTTCGTTCGTTGTTCGTTCTTTCTTTCTTTTTTCCTTTCCTTTTCTAATTTTTTAAGGTAAATCCAAAGCTAGGTCTGGTATTATTGTTACTGTTGTTGGGTGGGGTTGGAGTGCAATAACCACCGGAATTGCTTTAATTGGAGCTTAAAGTTGGTGTCACCGAGATATATAGAACCTTTTTAACGACTCTACTAATGCCTATTTTAAAGGCTTGTTTTACAAATTTTTTAATGTGAACAAGCTAAGTTTTAATAATTTTTTATATCCCAGTATATATTCCCGTCTAGTTCAATTGGACTCAAAAGAGACTAATTTAGGACTGAAGATAACAGCCGAACAAACCTCCAAAGACTCTCAGGGGACTCGAACAAACGATTCTTTGAATACAAAGTCAAGAACTTTACCAAATACCAGCTGAACTAACTAGGGGAGGAGCCAAAGTTCATGTTCAACGGGGTCAAAATTATAGAATTTAAAAAAATTATGACAAATTATTATTTTGTTATGGGGTCAAAAATTTATTTATGATAAATTATATAAAAAATAATAGTGTAATTTATTTTTTTAGTAGGGATAATTGAACCCACTTATCCTAATGTGACTTCGTCCATAGAAATACCCCTTGAAAGTTAAGTTTTAATAAATTTTAAGACATGATATTTTTGAACTTGGATCGATAAGATTATATGTTCGTTAAAACACGTTGAGATTGAGTCGAAAGACAAAAATGCCTAAACTTGAAATTTCCAAACTCGTTAAGTTTTTAAAATTTATCTTAAACCATCTGTTACTCGTTTTAAGCTTAGATATTTTATAAGACTCGCAGGAGAAAAAAATCAATAATGCTCTTGTTACAACGTTGCAGGATTTGATATGACATCTATAGTGGAGACCTATTGTTCGCACCGAGGTGTGGGTGATGTGACATTTATTTATAATTTTACCCCCTCTCTTTTTCTCTTATCCCCTTTTTCTTTTTTCAGCCCGCCCCTCCCCCCTCCACTTCCCCCATTCTCCCTTCCATTTTCCAGCGGCCAATTTTATATAATGTTGAATTCATTACTGTATTGATATGCTAAAAATTTTTATTTTTATTATTTATTTTTATGACAAATCAAACTACAAAATGTGATTTGTTTTTTATTTTTTTACCAATTATGCCCTCATTACCGTAGTTTTTTTTTCAGTTTCTTTTTAATTAGGTTTTTAAGTATTTTTTTTTACTTTTTTTTTACTTTTTTTGGTAAGTTTGTTTCTTTTTTTTTTGGTAAGTTTGTTTCTTTTTTTAATCAGATTTTTTAATTTTTGTATCAATTTTTTTTTTCATTTTGTTTAATTTTGATAAATAAAATTGGTTAAAAAATAAAATTAATAAAATCAAAGAAACAAAACTACAAAAAAAAATAATAACAAAACTAAAAAAAATGATTAAAAATTAATGAAAAAAATAAACAAAAAAAATAAAATAAACAAAACTAATGAAAAAAATAAACAAATTGAAAAAAATAAAAATAAAAGAGAGAGAGGGGGAGGGAGAGAGAGGGGGAGAGAGAAGAAAAAGATGACAATTTTGACCAAAATAATCCAAAACCAATCACTTCAACACACCTCCCGTATCATAGGAGGTGAAAAAAACGTTTTGCTTACAGTGGCACAAGTATCTGAACAAGAGAGAGAGAGAGAGAGAGAGAGAGAGAGAGAATCTGACCAACACAACAATTTAGACACGCTTCTATCCACGTTGGATAGGACAAAATCAGATATGACTGATTGATACGGAACTTTGTTACAAGTTGGAATTCGAGAATTATTTTCATAAGCTTTAAGGTAAGGCGGGACACATTAAACAGTAATAGGAACCCATTTGCCAATATATTATGGTCGTCCTCCCTCATCTTTTGTGAATTTGCTTATTTGTCCTTTTTAGAGATTTTTATGGGGTGAAGAATCAAGGGGACAAAAAGGAAAAAGATGTTTTTAATTTTTAGTTTGGCCCTATTTCCCGGGGAATTTATTTATTTTTGTCTTTCTAGAGATTATTATGTGGTAAAGAGTCAATACGACACAAAAGGAAAAAAGTTGTTTTCAATTTTTAGTTTGGCACTATTTGAGATAAGTTTGCCGGGGAATTTTATTTTTGTCTTTCTAGAGATTGTTATGTGGTAAAGAGTGAATGGACCACAAAAGGAAAAAGATGTATCAATTTTTAGTTTGGCTCTATTTGGTGTTAAGTTTTTTCGGGATGTTTTACCTGTTTTGATTTTTAGTTTTTTCGTCTTTAATAATTTTTTTCATCGTTTCATTAGAATCTTATACTTTTCGGTTCCTCCTGACGAGAAAAAATTGAAAATATAAGAATTTTTAGCTAATTTAGAAAAAAATACGTTCACTAAAGACGACAAAAATCAATTTATCTCCAAAAATATTTTAAAATATTTTTTTTCGTCTTTAGTGAACTATTTTTTACATTAGACAAAATTTGTTATATTTTCGGACTCTTTGTAACGAGGAACTGAAAATTTTGATCAAACAGTGAAAAAGGTGAATCAAAAATGAAAAAAACCCAAAACTAACATAGTTAAAAAACTATCAAAAAAGGCCTTAGTTGAATTAATGGACTGCTACAAAAATGTATATATTTAAAAAGTGAAGATATTGACACGCGGAATAAGGACATCTTATTTCGCAAGGTCTTTGAAAATATCCATATTTGTGAGATTTATCATAAACTTTACTCAGCAAAAAATCATAGTTTTAAGAGATATTTTGGAGCTGGAGCATGTTTGACAGAGCTTCTTTTAGTTTTTGTTCAACTTTTAGCTAGAAAAAGAATCATAAGTGATGTTTGGCAAAAACTTGTGAAAAGTGCTTAGTATTTTTTTTTTTGCTTTCGACTCCAGGGATGCTTTTACAAAATGTTTGAGCAGAATCTATTTCACACGTATTAGTAATGGAAGG
>BRYE01000009.1:2677500-2680000 GCA_030159115.1 Actinidia arguta var. hypoleuca | reverse complement strand
TTAATCATAACTTTCTCATATGAAATCCGAATTACTCCATTTAAATTGCATTGGAAATATATTAAAATTATATAGAACTTTTATTTAGAACTTTATTTCAAATTAGAATTCTAAATGGTCCAAAATTGATATTCAATATGAATTCTAAAATTGGAACAAATTAGTTTGAACAAAAACTTTTCGAATTTTATAAAAATATCTACATATGTTAGAAAAATATGAAAATTTTATATGTTTTACATTTATATGTATAGTTATTAATTATTTAATTTCATAAATTTAAGAAATATTTTTAATGCCCAAAATATTTATAAATTGAGATGCGGTCAGTAATAATTTTGTGCAGAAACTTTATAAGTTTAACGAATTTATAAAAATAGTTATGTAATTTTAAAATTTATGATATTTTTACTATAAATAAATATATGTGTTTAGTTTGTTATGTAAAATTTTCGGAGTGAAATTAGTTCTAAATAATTTTATAAATATTATATACCAAGTTGACGTTTTTAAAAAAATTAAATGCAGAAAATTAATCCGAAATTTAAAATATTTTATAACTTGAAAAATTATAAAATTTAGTATAATCATAGCCATGAATATTAAATTTAACGATTCAAATATTAAACGTAGGACCCGAGTTCGAGAAACGTTTGCTCGGAACGTTAGCTCACGGAGTGTAGAAATATCTGAACATACTTTCGGTGAGTCTTGTTATATTTTACTTACTTAAAATGAGTTTTACGATGAAAGCATGTGTTGGTCAAATTTTTTGAAATATGATGATATTTTACTGATAAATACATGCTATGTTATGTTTTTTAATGTGTCATGAAATGTGAAAATGATTACTTTTCAAATATGATTTAGACGACACATAGTTCGGACGATGCCCCGACCGCTAGGGGAAAAACATATAGCGAAAAATGATGTAATAAGGGTGGGATCATAGACAGGTGATCATGGGTGATATCATGCCATATTTATGTTATGGTCCCTCCCTAATTATTGGTGTTCGTTGAACAGGTGTATGTGTCGCAAGTGTCAATCTAATATAATTTTGAATTCTTGATATGAAATCAAGATAAATTGGCCTAGATGAACCAATGACTGAAATGAAAAAGGATTGACAAAATAAAATTATTTTATGTAAAAAAATAAATTTCTTGATTTATAATTTTATGAGCACTTGTTAGTATTATATAACTTGACTCATACTAGCCTAGTGCTTAAGACGTAGTTGTATGTAAATTTCAGGTAATGAGAATGAAGTGGCACGCGACTGAAAGCAGGCGACCTTAGTCGATTTTTGTTGACCTATGCCATGTACTTAACATATGAGAGTAGTTCTTTTGTAAAGTTTTCATAACGGTTATGTCGGACTGTGGTTGAACAGTAGTTGTATATATAACTGTAAGATTACTTTTATATTTTGAATGGCACGTCAGCTCTGATTTTATTTAAATATACTTCATTTTATATTGTTTACATTCAAGTGTAAATATCTTGATAAAAAAGAAAATCCCTAAACTAAGTTGAGTAATAGGCCTTAGTGAATGAGACTCACTGGCAGGTCACGATGACACCGGTTATAAAAATGGACCCACATATATAAATAGGTGGGGTCGTGACAAATATTCACCGTGACAAGATAGAATTCCTTCGTTAGAGTTTCAAGCCAGTTCATATGGGGTTTTATCTTAGTTTTAATTTGGTTCCCGTTAGTGAACGGTAAGATTGATCTCCCAAATTTATCGGTCTGTGAGTCAGAGTAAGGTACAGAGTAATCAAAATAAAAAAGGCTAACATTCAACAAACACAACTCATTAACTAAGTGCCTGTTTGGCATCAGTTTATTTTTTTTTTTAACTTTTTTGCTTAAAATAAACAAAAAAGCCAATCAGAGTTGGCTTTTTTATTTTTTTTATTTTTATTTTTGCTTAATTTTACCTAAAGTAAAGTCACAAAAGCAAAAAAGTCAAAAAATTTTGACTTTTTTTATAACAAATTTTAAAAAAAATTAATTTTTAAGTATTATCAAACAGAGCCTAAGCACCGGTTTAAGTGACGATCAAAAGAAAGACAAGTAGGAGAAAGGCCCGGTTTAGGGGCAACCAAATATGGCAACATTCAACAACTCCACTAATGAATCAAAAAATATGCCTCATTAAAAAAATTGAAGTGATGCAGTTTTTGAGGCAAACCATTGCCAGACAAACACAACTCATTAAGCACTACGACTCTACGAGTATGGGATAATATTTATTCTCAATTCTTGTAACTAATATTTAGCTCTCTTATTGCTAATTTTGAGGAGACCTCGAGGCTTAAACCAAGAGATAATCTTGGAGTTTGAAGCCCCAAAAACGTTAATGTTCATAGAATACTCATTTCGCTTGTACTTTTCTACCCCATTAGGTTCCTTATCGGTCAGCTTCTCCGGTCGTTGTGGTGATCAATCAGCGCACGCCCTGTCGGCTAACAAAATCTAATTTTTGTA
>BRYE01000009.1:2652500-2657500 GCA_030159115.1 Actinidia arguta var. hypoleuca | reverse complement strand
ATAATTTTTTCACACTCCCATTATTTAAATTGCAAACAATAACCTCTTTAATACAGATGTCCTCTTAACGTTCAAAAAATTACACTGACTTCCCTTTTTAGGGTTTGTGCTCTAACAAAGCAAACAGTTAGTGTTAAATTACTTCAATACCCTCAATTTAAAATCTGAATTTACCTCATTGCCTTCTTCATCATTCTCTCCTATTAAAAAAAAAAACAAAACATCAATCATCTATCACAAAATCCAAACACTTCCTACCAAACCCTAGTTAATTGAGTCCATATCACCAATTACCAAAACGATCTCAACAGCCTGCATAGCCATCCACAATCCTAAAAAGCCCTCCCACATCACCCCACTCTACATTAACGATCACTAGCAGACCTCTTGCACAACCGGCAACCGCCAACCACCGTCCCATTGTCGCAGACCACCACCATCAATATATACGTATTGATGTATATAATAAATTAATTGAGTTAATTAATAAATAAGAACAATAAAAATAAAAATAAAATATTTTTTTTGTGTCCAATTTAGTCCAAAATAGCCAAAAATGGTGGAAATTTCAAACAACACTTTACAAGGATGGGGCTTCTTTCGGGACACCATTCTAGTCCATTTGTACTAAAAGTCTATTTTAGTGAACTTTTTATTGTGTAGAATTTGTCGTGCACGTATCATCGACCATCATCAGTGTTGGAATTTGTTGTGCACGCATCATCTACCAGACTACCATCATCAGTGTTGAAGTTCTTCTTAGGGTGAATTACACTGACCACCCTTGAGGTTTCATATTAATACACAAAGTACCCCTGATATTTGAAAAATTACAATAACCTCCCCTAAGGTTTGCATTTAATACAACTGAGGTTTGAAAAATTACACTGACCATCCTTGAGGTTACAGATTAATACACAAAGCACCCCTAGGGTGATCATTGTAATTCAGGGGTGCTTTGTGTATTAACCCAAAACTTCAAGAGTGGTCAGTGTATTTAAGAGAAAATATGTTACAAATTTCAAACTTCAGGGGAGGTCATTGTAATTTTTCAAATATCAGGGATATTTTGTGTATTAAAGGCAAACATCAGGGGAGGTCATTGTATTTCAACCTTCTTCTTATTACCCCTTCCCAGAAAAACATATATATATATATATATATATATATATATATATATATATATATATATAATAAATTAGTAAAAAATAAAAATAAATTTTTTGAGTCCAATATATTCCAAAATAACCGAAAATGGTGGATATTTCAAAACTTTAAAAGGATAGGGCTTCTTTGGGGGTATTATTCTATTCCATTTGTAAGGATAGGGCTTCTTTCTGGGCATTATTCTAGTCCATTTGTTAGGATAGGGCTTCTTTCGGGGTATTATTCTAGTCCATTCGTTAGGGGTGTACCAAGAGTATGTGATAGGAAGTTTCATTGTGTAGAATTTGTCGTGCACGCATCATTTGCTATCGTCAGTAGTGTTCAAGTTCTTCTTATTACCCCCTCCCCCAAAATATATATATAAAATAATAAATAAGAACAATAAAAATAAAAATGCTTTTTTTTTGTCCAATCTAGTCCAAAATAGCCGAAAGTGGTGGAAATTTCAAACAACATTTTAAGAGGATAGGGCTTCTTTTGGGGCACTATTATAGTCCACTCATTAGGGGTGTACCAAGGGTCTATTTTAGTTATTTAAATTTTCATTGTGTAGAATTTGTCGAGCGCACATCATACACGCGATTAATCAGTTTGATCGACTATCAGTAAGCATATGATCGAATTACATTTGTCGACGACAAAACCATATTTTTTTGGAGAAACGGTTCATTCTGAGACAAATGTGATCTAATCATATGGTTACATCAACCTTTATTATTTATCTGTCTCAGGACTTGCAATCGCTATTACAAAACCAAGTAAGCTTTACCTCTTCATCAGGACCTGGAAAACCGCTACGGTTAAAATTTTGACGCCAACCTTTTTCCTACAAGAACGAAACAAGTGGACTCCTAATGAAAGCGAAAGCACCCAAAGTAAGCCATAAGCATATCCTACCTTCATCACATCTCATAATTTTATTTCAATTCATCATAGTTCAAGACTGAAAACCAATAAGAACGTTGTCTGTTATTTACTCGAGAAGAATGAGATTCAGACTACTGGGTTGTTCTCTAAAACGGGGCCTCTTGTCATCATTTTCAAGAAAAAGGAAAATCAAAGAGGCAAAAATGCAAAACAAGACAGAAGAAAGACACAATCACTGATCATAAATAGCCATCCCTTGGAGGAGTGTACAAGTTTACAATCAAACCTACAGAACAGCAGTCAACCAAAATCAAAATGCATTACGACCTAAAATAATATGCCTCTCGATCTTGTACAAGATGCTTTTGGATTGCAAGCCTTGATTTAAACGTGTTAGGTGAACAAAACTCATGATTTGCTCATATTAAAATCTATAAGATGCTAGTTTGTCTTATTAAGAAATCAATTGAACCAAGCTAACGGGAAACAATTGACTCAATTCTCATTTTTTTTCATGAAATTTTAAGAAGTTTAAGATGCAAGATTAAGAATCGAACTCACAAACTTAAGTCATTGATCTAATGATTCATTTCGTCTCAATGTCCATGAGATTGAACATGAAACATTTAATGTTCAAACATTATATGAACTAAAATGTCAGAAACAGGCTAACAATGCTGATGACAACTCCAAAAGTTAAATCCGAGAACCAATTAAAATCTCTCTCTCTCTCTCTCTCAATTCGTCAGTGTCTCGAAATTATTTTGCAATCTTTCATTCCTACACTAACAAGCACTCAAAAAGAAAATTCAAAACCAATTACACTTTACAGATGCTTAGCACTCACTTATAACACGAATAAAAAAACAAAAATAACATTATCACCACTCTCATTAAAGCCATACACATCGAAGCATTTCAAAGGAACAAGAACAGAAAACTCTACAGGCATATGATCCATATACAGGACTCCAATTAACAGCAAATCTAGCACTAAAAAAAATCACTAACTAATAAGACTCAAATTCTTTAAGCTCACCTTGCAATTTGGTTACCAAGTAAATTCTAGGGATAACGTAAACTGAAAAACAAAATTTCTAGGGTTTTGTGATTCTTATTTCTTTTCCAACGGCTTAATGGCAAGTTTCGTCCCCAACGTATACTCTTTGTCGTATTGTGGTCCCTAATGTACTAATTGTATTAATCTCGTCCTCAATGTACTAATTGTATTAATTTTGTCTCCATGTTTGAAATATGTCTTTAAATATGGTCACTACTCCATAAGTCATCTGATTGACTGTTAAGAGTTAGCGGCATTCTGGACATTAAAAAAAATAGCAATTTTAGTCCCCAAAGTATTTTGTACTTGCAATTTAGTCCCTAATATACCAATTGAATCAATTCATCCCCAAACCAAACCAACATCCATGCAACTTACTAGGTAAAACCAAAAAATTATGAAACAAAAACTATATAACAAATTAGGAGACGAGATGTGTACAAAAATAGAAAAAAAAACACCCAACCCAACAACTTACATAATTATGAAAATTTGAAGAAAAAAAAACAAGTAAAAAAGTATCATCTGATCCATCAAACCAACAACGTAAAAAGTTAACCTTGTCTTTCATAAATACACATTTTAAATATGGAGATAAAATTAATACAATTGGTACATTAAAGGACCACAATATAAAAAAAAATATACGTTGAGGACCAAACTTACCATTAAGCCCTTTTTGCAACCAACCACAGTAGTAGGTTTCTTGACTCATCTACATTAAACGGCATAAAATTCAATTTTCTTGTCGTTTCTCGCCAAACAAACAGAAAGAGAGAGAGAGTACCCGTTCCAGAACGACTGCTGAGCTCGCACGGACTGTGGAGCGAAGCGGTGGAGGGGGACGAAATTGGGCATGGTGAGAAAGGGAAGGGCACTTTGGGAAAACGGAGTTGTTTAGAGGTCGAAGCTTAAACGAAGCAGTAGCAATCGCCATTGATAGATTGAAGGGGTTTGGACTTTGGAGGTTCTCGCTCGCTCGCTCCTCACAACACACCCACACACGTCTGGTGGTGTGTAATTGGCGGCGTTTCGTCTGCGTGGACAAACCAGCAGCATATGAAAGTCCTCGAAAACGGTCATATTCACGGTGACGCCGACGCCGACGCCGTCCTTCGCCGGAAAGGTTATTTTATTGGGTTAATTTTACCATTGGTCCTTGTAATTTGACTGAAATCTTAGTTTGGTCTTTATAGTTCCAATTTGAACAATTAGGACCCTTATATTTCAATTGGGTTTCAACATGGCCTCTATTAATACCCAATAAACGTTAACAATTTGAAAGGAAAGAAATCAGTTAAAAACTTGTATGGTCATTTTTACAAATTAAAATTAAACTATAGGGATTAATAATAATTAAATTATCTTTAAAAATGGTCATGTGACTTGATTTTCGTCCAAATGTATGGACTAGTTTGAAACCACATTGAAAATGTGAAAATAAAAAAAAATTGATCTAATTTTAAAAAAATTTACTAAAGATAAAAAAATATATATTTTTACACAATAAATAAGCTAGTCTTTAGTAAATTTTTTTAAATTAGATAAAAAAAATTATATTTTTCAAATTTTCCTTACAAGAGCAATATAAAAAGTTGAAAGCTTTACTTTGATATTTTTTAACTTTTACTTTTAAATAATTACTTCTAATATAAGTTCAACTATACTCAATACCTTCGATAATATGTCTACACATATGATCATTTTACCAATATCTTCTATAAAAGTTCATTTTAAAAAAATGAAAAATTAAAACATCTCAAAAAACTCAAAACGAGGAGGCCAAACTGGGAAAGTCATTGAAACAACCATTATGAAAATATTGCGAGTCGAATCCATTCGAGTTTTTTTATTTAGAATCTAAGCAAAACAAAAAAAAAATTAAAAAGGTAGCTGCTTCTAAATT
>BRYE01000009.1:2622500-2625000 GCA_030159115.1 Actinidia arguta var. hypoleuca | reverse complement strand
TAACATACCCATTAAAGAATCACCATAATAATAGCTAACTATGCAATAAAATCACCTATCCAATAAGATCCTGCGTTCAAAAAGTACTATATTTTCACAAAATCAGTCCAATTCATGCAATGAAATCAGCTACCCAATTTTTGCAAAGTACATACAATACCTCTTAAAAATTCACTTGTGAGGAGAGCTGTTTAAGCAATGAAATCAGCTACCCAATCTTTATTTTCTTAATTTTTCTCAGAAAAAAGGTTAAAACAGAGAAAATAATAAAAACCTACCTGCAAAATCAGCTAAAATTTCACAAAATAAGGCCAGTTCATCACTGAAAAAACACATATAATAATCACCTCAAGAAGAGCTACTTATGCAATAAAATAAACTACCCATTCTGATCTTCACAACTTTTCTCGGAAAAAATGATGTAACAGAGAAATAAATAAAACCTACCTTCAAAATCAGCTAAATTTTCACAAAATTAGTCCAATTCAGGTAGCAAAATTATTACCCAATTACTACCTCACTTATGCAATAAAATCAACTACCCATTTCTGGTTTTCACAATTTTTATTGGAAAAAAAAGGAGAGAACAGAGAAATAAACAAAACGTAAAAATCAGCTAAATTTTCACCAAATAAGTCCAATTCAGGCAGCAACAAAAGTACCCAATTACTATTATTTTAACCATTTTCTGAATAGATAAAGAGAACCCACTTAAAACACACCTGCAAGAAGACCAATTTATCCCTCAGAAGCATGGGATGTTCATAATCAGCCGGAGAAGTGATAAGCGTCTCAAGAAGGTGAGACCGAAAAGCAGAGACCTCTGTTTCCGGCAAAATCCCCTCTTTGCAGAGACCCATCAGCTTGAAGATCTGATGGAACGAGTCTTGCTGCCACTTGAGGTTGTCTGATTGCTGCTTCGACAGCCGCTGCTCCGCTGCCACGATAGCCGGAATCCGCCGCCTCTTCAAGGAGAACGGGAGGATGGACTTGCAGATCGAGGCGATCGAGTCATGCAGCGAGGTGTAGTACGTTGGGGTGTATGACGTGTACACCATATTGGTTTTTTTTGTGATTTCTTGCAGAGATTGATGGAATTGTAGCTGAAATTTGTCGGGAATTTTGTCGGAATTTGATTTTTGAGATATGTGAATTCGTATTTGTATTCTATATTTTTTGTGTTCTGTGTTTGGTTGGGAGGTCTTAATCTGCTTTTTTGAATTTTAGATGCTCTGAACGGTAACTTGAAAACTAGCCGTTGTAGTTAACGTTGGAGTGAAACGGCGACGTGTCGTCTTCAATAATTGTTGTTATGCCTTTTTTACTTCTTGGGCTGGGCCCAATATCTGGATATTAGCCCAACTCTTTTTAATTTTAAGACCAAAAAAACGAGAAATTCAAGCCCAAGTCCATACTTCAATCCCAATCCCAAAGCTTGAGCCCAGGCCCGCACCTCAAAGCCTGGGCTCAAGCTATAGAAAATTAGGCTATTAATTTTGATAATACTTAAATTAGGCAATGCTTGAACACCGAAAATGAATACAATAGTGATATTACGTCCCCATGTGTATATGGATATATTCACTCAATTGTAAAATATAATATGCGGATTATTTCAAATTAGCTATTTAAGTGTAATAACCGAGACTGTTTGACAACTTGTTATTGCAGTTGTATTTTTTTTATTTTTTTAGATGAAGGCTTGTTCGCTTAATGGTTATTTAAGAAAACAAATTGAATTTAAATAAGCAAATTTTATTTGGATGAAAATATAATTATCTATTTTGAGCCACTAGGCAAACGACTTCTTTCGTTAATTCTTTCCTATTGGAAAAAAATCAAAATTAAATAAATAAAAAATTACAAAATCAATCTCATAGTTTGACCTTGGTAACAAATCAAACTATGAGATTTTAATGTTTACATATCAAACCTATTCTTTTAAACTTAATTCAATTCTACTTTACATCCATCCTATTAATACGAGGCATTCTCTTAGTTATTTTTCCAATAGAATGTTATTCCTAATACAGACTTGAACACACGATAAAAATTCCTATTTTATCATATCGAAAGACCATCCATCTTCAAACACAAATAGGGTGGCTTTGATTTTGTTGGCTGGCCAGGCTAGTCCTCGCGATATGGTGGGGAAAGAGGTTTTGGGTGTGACTAGATGATGATGGAAGAAGAGGTGGTGGGTTTTGGTTGGCGGAGGAAGGTGTTTGGGGATGAACACGACGGGGGTGGCGGATGTTCGTAGTGGGTGGGTTTTGGACCTTGTGAAGAGGAGATGTGGTGATTGGTAATGGCTGTGGAGATTGAGGAGGAATAGCTAGAAATTCATAAAAAAAAGCTTTCTCTGTTAATCGTGTTAATAGGAATAGATGGAGAGGGAGAATGGCTCTGAAGTTTAAAGATTAGAGCTTTGTTTGGTCTACAACGATTTTTTTGTCTTTAGTTAATTTTTTTCACCGTTTTATCAAATTTTTATATTTTT
>BRYE01000009.1:2597500-2600000 GCA_030159115.1 Actinidia arguta var. hypoleuca | reverse complement strand
AGCTTCTATGTTATCATATCAAATAGATAGACATTATCCACATCATCACGTCATACGTATAGACATCATCCATAAATAATCATGTTATATGAACAATCTTATGGATAATCATGAAGAAAAAAGAAAAAGTTAAAAACCTTACCTATATACAGGCAATAAGCTTATGAAGCTTTCATAAGTCTTCTATTGCAGAAGCTTTCAGTAGTTCTCGTTTCGAAGTTTAACGCTTCGCTTCTCCCGTATATATTCCACAACTTGTCAGTTAAAGTTTTCAGTAAAAATTCATACCATTGTGAGTTGTGCCATACTCTATTATTTACAAGTCTTTTTGTACAAAATGTTAATACAAGTTACTAGTATTGTATTTTTAAAAACATGTTTTAATGATGTCATGGATATAAATGTTTTATGAAAAACATGATTTTATGATATTTATTTTGGGTGTGAGCCACCTCTAGATTCTACACAAGTCACTTTTGGGGTCCCACGAGTGGAACAAAGTGTTGTATAGAACGAAGTGTTACTTGATTATCTGATGCTCCTTCGGTTGTCCCGGACGCTGGAGGACGTTAAACAACATGACTAGCGGAATAGGGAGGTAAAAGGTATGATGTGACTTGATATATAGTCAAACGCGTAGGGTAGCTACCCAAAAGGAATAGGGCCGTTGGGTGAATATTGTAAATGAATATTTTTATATTCTTTATGAGGAATACGAATGTGCTCAGCTATATTTTATGCTCGGCTTTATGCTATGATTTATGTGAAACTTTGTTAGACTTGTCAGGGTTCGGACTCATCTTTTTTTTAAAAAACTTGAGTGTTTAGTAGAGAAAAATATAAACTTTATAGGCAGCATAAAGATATCAAAATTGGGAGATATGTGACATTTCAACAGTTAAAAAATATTTTTACGTTTGAACTATATTGCTCAATCCATGGTGAAACTTGTAACTGAAATATACACGTCTCATACGAGCTTTAACTTATGAAATATTTTTCAAAACCATTTCAGGGGACGAGGAGGAAGCCGATGAAGTCAACATTTTTGTTGAAGCTTAGTTTTTGGAGAACTTTAGTTTTGTAGTTTTGTCAATCACGTTATACATATTGTAACTTTATAATTTGTGTCTTGATGCACTTGTTTGTAATATATATGTATATATACATGTATTTCGTCTAGAATGACTCTAATGGACTTTACTTATTACCTTTCGCTTTTATTTCACAAATATTATGTTATGTGATTGTGCACAAACTAGAATTATTAGAGGTCTCGGGTGAGAACCACTTACTGGCCGGTCACGATAATCATACCCCTTAGATTTGGGTCATGACAGCTAAGATACACAATCATACCTAATATTTGTACCCGGATACATGTAACATATATCCATAGCATTCCACTGAGGGAGGACATTCTTTCTAGATGCTGATTTTGTAATTCTATTTCATAATTATTGCCAGTTCAGCATCGTTCAAAAGTGGTATGCCAATCATAATTGACATGGTTGGGACATATTTATTTGTCTACTTTCCTTATGCTGTAAGAATAAGATAGAGAAAAACAAAGGAGGTTTTTAGTGTAATGTTAATAAATAAATAAAAAGCACAAAGGCCCCCACTATGCTTCATGTGGACATTTGAATTAAGTATTACTCTGTAACCTCTGTTTTTTCATTTTAACAAATAAATATAATCAAATGCTTTGTCGATTTGAGGTGTCCTTGTTGCAATTTTTGGAAGGGCAATCTTACTTTTATTTTTACAATATTACAGGCAGAGCATTACAAGATCAGGCAATGCACTGTACTAGATGAAGCTGTTCTTTGTGCTTCCACCAATTACAATCTTTTTGGACTGAATTGCAAGGTCGGCCATTCCCTTCTGGCTCTTGAAAGACTTTTTCTTTTTTTCCAACCCTAGTATGGTACGAAAATGAAATTTGAATACAACTTCTGTATCGCAATCATTCCTAATATTAACCTTAAGAGGTTGGTCAAGTAAAAGTTTGATCACGATTAAAGAACTTACTCCCAATGTTACATATTCAAATTCTCTTACCAATAATACTTGAGGCCAATTCATACAAGCATATTGGACCCCACTATTGGACGGTGGGATTAATCGGTTCGTTGAGCTAGATACTGAGTTATCAAAAAAATAAATAATATCATCCCAAATATTTGAGAATGAACATGGATCGATCTCTTAAACTTCCAGTTGAGTGTCTGCAAAGGTGCCCAATTGAGTTAACGTAGTTATTTTGATTTTTTATAATTTGATATTCGGTCTATTGAACCGACTAACATGGGGACCAATCCCATAATTCACAAACCGGTGGCGGGATTCCCAAATATTATTTAGTTTTTTAGCATACATTTTGTACTAAGTTATCCAATCAAACGCTCTATTAGGAAGCTGGGAAGAAACAAATAAATCATTGTCAAAAAAGAAAAAGAAAAAGAAAAATTGTTTTCTTGTTGGTTACCTTTAATTT
>BRYE01000009.1:2560000-2565000 GCA_030159115.1 Actinidia arguta var. hypoleuca | reverse complement strand
TCTAGCAAATCAAAAAAAAAAACAGTAGCGCTTGGACGAATGCTTTTGTGTTTGGTTTTGACCTTTTCTTCAAGTCACACGTGGCTATCCGTGTTGGTTGGCTTCGTAATTACACGACATAGAATGGGCAAAATGTTATTGTGGTCGGTGAACCTAACTACACGGCAAGACTCGCCGCCCAAACACGCCTTCACCTAGTAAATGGACGCCACGTCCACGTAGGCCATAACAAAACTTTCTTTGGGTCTTATAAGATTCTATTTTTTAAAAAACAAAAAACAAAAAACAAAAAACAAAATTAAGCCCAGTTTGTTTTTATTTTTTTAGTTGATTTGATATTTGAATTTTTGCGCTTTTAATGAAATTTTTAAATATTTATTTAAAATTCTATATTTTTTCAGTTCCTCTTTACAAGAAGAATTTAAAAATATAAAATTTTTTATTTAATTTTAAAAAATATTATTAAAAATAAAATAATTATTTTTACTCGACAAATTAGCTAATATTTTTACCTTTGGTGGATCTTTTTCCAAATTTAAACAAAAGATTACATTTTCAAATTTTTCTCGTTAGGAAGAACCAAAAATCTATAAATTTTTAATCAAAATGGTGACAAGTTTACTAAAGACGAAAAAACTTAAAACTCAAAAAGCTAAAAATCTCAAGATATATACGCAACCTTTTTTTTTATAACTTGGTATCCGATAAGTCAGGGCAAAGACTAACCAAATTCGGAAATTGATAGCACGTGAGAAGTTTTGAATCTGAGACATTGAGAGAATCTGATGAAGAAGACATTCAAGTCTCAAGCCTATATTGTTAATCTTATATGTAAAAATGACAAAATCAATGCTCTAGATTGTTAATCTGATCATCAACTTTATGTTCGTTTTTTGTAATTTTTTTTCAAGATGTAAATTTTGTCAATCCCCAATTTTCGCAATCGAAATTTGAAACACTCTAGAGGGGGAGAAAGATAGGGTTCATACTTGATTTAGCCAACACAATGCTCGGCTCACCCTCGCCGACATATCTGCAACATCAATTGCACCCAATTTATTGCTTCGCTCTGTCTTACACGACCTGGTTCGAATTAGGTACCTCTACAAGAACCTAGATTTCAAATCCCGGGAATATAGGAACCGGACGAATAGACACGTTTCAGCTTCAGATGCAGTTAACAGCAGCTTTAAAACGACACGGAAATGGTGGTGCTTCAAGGAAATTGATACCGAAGTACCACCAGAAAAATTCAGAGCTCCATGTAAAAACTAAGACTGGGTACTTAACAAGTGCAGGCATCCGAAAATGATGAAAGTATCTGACATATCAAACTTCAACAACATAAACAGCAATCCATGTGGGTGCCATAACACTACGAAGTAACATCTTTAGAAAGGCACTACTTTGACACAGTACAAAAGTGATTGGGGGAAAAACTGCATAATTTACTCCAATATGATAGAAAAAGCCTCCCAGAACTGAACTGAACTGGAAGGCAGAAAATGACCTGATGACTGAAGTCAGAACCGAGCTGGCCGTGGAAGCAGGATGGTGACAGCAAAATAAGCATTCAAATTCAGCCAAAGCGAAATCAATGGGAGGAGAATCAATCTAAGCGAAATCATGCAGGAATGTGAGGCCCGAGCACTACACTTATCCTTGCTGGATCAGTCCTAGCAACATTTTCAAACTTATAGAAAGATTCCCTCTAAATGGACAGAGTTGAGCACTCTGGGAGCACACAATTTTCTCATCAGGTGCAACAATGGAGCAGAAAGCTAGATTCACAACATTTGAGGAAAGCAGCTATGAGTGAAATCCCCTTCTTTGTGGACTTACTTCATATGGACTCTTCTAAATGCCATGGTACATGCACTCTTCTAAAAATATGAAATACCCGTGGTGGACACTTGACACTTCGGTAAGACTTTGGAATGTGCTGACTTTTTTAGTTTCGGACATTCACTTAAGAAGCATATTCAGTAATTCAATTTTACCATAGAACTATGCTAATCGCTAAAACATCTAATGTGGGATAATTTGAACAAGTCCTGAATCATAAAATGTTCTGAGCAGGATACGTCGCCTTATATCTACAAACTCACCTTCCAGGTCGCCTTATAGTGTAAATAAATTGAGCTCCATTCCATTTGCATATTCCCTCCACATCGCCATAGGGCGAGATGATCTACCTCGCCCAAGGCAATGACATCTTCTCAGACTTTACTCTCCATAAGGACTCCATCTCCGTTAGAGGTCTGTTATCACCACTCTTGTACCTGATCGAAGTCCATCTCCATACAGAGTTCCACCTCTACAAGAGAACTGTCTCCAATAGACTCCAACTCCACAATGACGCCTATAACCACGGACAGATTACCAGTTGGCAGCCTCCTAGTTAATCTCCAGATTGAATTGGGATATTCTCCCATACTTATCCTTCCGAGGAATTCGCCATACAACACTGACACGACTCAGTTCTCCCGTCTATATAAAGGCCGCTCCCCCACAACCAAAAAGGTACGCTCAACACAGGCATTATACACACTTTCATTGTGCTCTCCAAACTGCCTTAATTTCTGGTCGCCTTGGTCTGATTCATACGCCGGAGGGGTTTTGAGCGGCCTCACCCCGGCCGATTACTTTTACTTGTTGCTGAGCAGGTCGCCTAACTTTAGCCGAGGTCCAGTGCCGAGGCCGAGGAGCAATTCTGACTGTTGGTTGCTCTCCCAGATTTTTACCACAACATCCATATTAGGTATGAAATGCACTATAACACCATGAAGGCGAGGGCGAGGTTTGGGGGGGGGAGGAGGCGGAGGAGGAGAGAGAAAGAGGGTTTGGACATGCGGAAGGTGTCGGTCCACCGGGGGTCGTAGTCGACGGCGGAGAGGAAGCGGTGGAACCATGAGGGGGAGAAACGGGGAGGCGGCGGTTGGGAGGAGAGAGAAGGAGGGATGGAGAGGAGAGAGAGGACATTGGAGAGAGATCGGGAGGTGGAGGAGAGGTGGGACTCGAGGGAGAGGGTCTGGGAGGTAAGGAGGCGGAGGTCGTGGTGGGAGAGGAAGGAGTGGGCGGCAGAGGTGGCGGCTGCGACGGCTGAGAGGACGCGGGTGAGGTTTTTCCGGTGGAGGGCATTTCGGGGTTTTTGTTTTTGCATTTTTTGGCTGTGGACTTGGGGTTGGTGGCGGCAATGGTGTTTCTTCCTCCTCCGGCGGCGGCCATTGTGGTGTGATCTGGAGTCTATCAGTGAGCATAATGTCACTATTTTATTTCGCCCAAAAAAATTGATTTAGGAGTAGTCAATGATCAAGCCACTTTTACGGTGGTCTTGGTCTTGGCTCTAGTTGGCTATGCGACAGTCCGCTTTTGCATTTTGTCTTGGGCTTGGGCTTGGGCTTGTCTATTCATTTACAGATAACCACCACCATAAAACCATGCCCACCATTACCATCGTCAACCACCACCATCATCCTACCACCCACAATTACTACCACCGCAAACCCCCATAACTACCCCCACCCCCCACCGTTGAACACCACTATCTACGCGCCATCGCCAACCAACACAAAACACTACCGTGAAGCGACCCACCATTATCAACACACCATCGCTATCACTATTGCCAACCAACACGAAAACCCTCCGCGAACCAACCCACTCCCACCCACCCCGCCAATTACCACCAATAAACCTCCACCACTAACCGCTACCACCACCATCTGCTACATTCAAAAAAGTAATTTTTTTACAAAATATGCCAAAATTATTATTTCTATGTATTGAATGTTGCGAAGGGGACTTGAAATAACACAAAAAATTACTTTTTTGAACATAAAATTATCAAAATCAAACATAAAATGCTATTTTTTTTAATTGGCAGATTGATCCAAACTACAGGGAGGTTATGTATTTTTTTTTCTCAAACCACAAGGTGGTTATGTATCGATTTTAAATCACATGGGGGTTATGTGTTAAAAGTTTAAACTACAGGGGGTCATCTATTCGATTTTAACTACATGGAGTTATGTATTTTTGGGCAAACCACAGGGAGGTAAAGTGTAATTTTTTCTAAATTTTATTCGGGATTGATGTTACAGTTATCCATTTTAAATTTGAAATATGAACAAAAAGAAGTTTAAAAACTTAATCCAATTTTTCTTTTTTTATGATTTCATAATTTCATATTCAATATGAATCTTGCATAAGAGATCTCGTAGATTTTAAAAATATAAATTTATCAAAAAAATATTTGTGACAATTTTTATAGCATTTCAAAGTTAGTGATACAAAAAACAAAAAAAGAACCCTACATAAGCATTCTACAACCAATTACAAAGGCTTTATTTAACGCATTTTTTGGAATGTCTATATATTCTCTTAACAAATCCGGATCTCTTTGAGGCTTGCACTTGTAATGTTAAGTAAGGTTAAAATAGTAAAATTACAAGATCACATTACCTAAACAAAAGTCAAATAATGTTGAAAGAGTAATTCAATATTAAGTTTAGTATACTTATTGGTTTTAGAATTTGACCTAATGATCTCATCTTTAATTAATTTTTAAATAATTTTGATGAATTCAAAATATATTAATGCTTTTATTTTAAATAAAATATCTATAATTTTTTTTGATAAAATTCATTAAAGATAGAAAAATAAGAAAATCAAAACAGTTAAAAAAATTCAAAAACATTTACTTCAAACGGCGAACGGGGACATAATTTTTTTAGAAAGTTTTATTATTGAAGTGAACCTTAATGATCAACTCACATAAAGGGTAACTTGTTCCCTAAAATTTATAGCAAGGGATGAAATTATGATTTCGATCGTAAAAAAAAACAGAAGAAGAAATTGCCATAGCCTTTGAGATATTAAGGTTAAGTACACTTTGCTCACTTTACTCCCTTAAATTATTGATTAATCCCCAATTTGACGATCAAATAAATAATTATCACATTATCCCTTAACTTATTCAATCATTTACAATCAGAACC
>BRYE01000009.1:2515000-2522500 GCA_030159115.1 Actinidia arguta var. hypoleuca | reverse complement strand
GTGGATGAGTCAATGGTTAGTGAGAGAATCACAAAGAGCAGAAAGGGGTTTGAGAATAGAGATACTTGGGAGAGCATTGGCTGAAATATTTTAATTGATGTACAGTTCACAGTTTTTACCCATCAAAAAAAAATTACAGTATTTTATTGTCTGAGGGTATAATGGGTAATTAATAAAATTAAACGACTAACATCAGCAAATTATATTAGTCAAGCTAATCGTTGACTGATGGATGGTTGTAATTTCTAAAACAAGGTGAGATTTTTTAAAACATTATTTTATATTCCTCTAGTCATGAGAAAATTAAAAAAAATTACCAAAAGTAATAAGGTCAAGAACGACTTGAAGTTGAACCAAACATTAACATGAGATTAACGACTAACCAAACATACATCTAGATAAATATAATTAAACAAGAATGAACTAACATGTCTAAATTAAACTAATTGATTGAAGCAAAACAAGAACAAAAAAAATAAATTTAGGACTACCCAAAAGAAGGAGAGAAAAAAAAGTCTAGTAACTAGTTACTCTAAAATAATAAATGATTTAGATCACCGAAATATAATTCTAAAACAATATTATTGGGTTTTGTGGTGGCGACGTTGATCGAACCCGACGAGAACAATAATATCTAGGATATTGAATAAAGCGCAAGTCATATAAAGTTTTGTAGAAACAATATTTATCCATCTCCGCAACTACGTTGCAACAATCATCACTAATTGTTACATGTGGGTCCACCCAATCGTTGCTCAAATACTTGTAGATTTCATTGACACACACAGGGTTACGATGGAAAGCTGGCCAGCATTGCTCTAAAGCAGCTAGCGGTGGAATTTCAATGTTTCTCCATACGAATCTTGATTCATGTTGTCTTCTTCCAGGCCCCCCTCTGGATATGAATCTCGCATTCAATTCATCGTCACCAAGGGCGAGACCTTGTCCTACCATCGAGATCACACAAACAATAATGAAGAAAAAGCCTCTCATCTTCATTGTTGGTAGAGTTACAATTTGAAACTAGAATATGTTTTAAAGGTTTATACAAGAGTTTAAATAGGGAAGAAGTCCAATTTCATAAAGAGATACACATCGTCCATAGGATTAGAATTTGTGTATTATTATACTTCATAGTTGTAATTATCTTAATTAGGACTCACTAATCTTTTAGTGGGTGATGAAAAACAAATTGGGATTTAAAAATAATAAAAACATCAGAGAAAGATTAATTTCTAGACTATATGGACTCTTGTTCTTTTTTAAAAAAATTAAAAATAAAAATTGTTGGTGTTCTTATCTTCATGATAAGGATTCGAACGAAAGGATCTGATAAATGGTGAAAGCAGTTAAGAACTCCAGATAAGAACGTTTCCTAGTTCTTTTCACGGACTTCATCCAAGCCCAATAAATCACTTGTGAGCCCTGACAAAAATGTCAAGAATACCCTTTTCATAATGGGCCTGCAACCATAGCCCTTTTAATAATGATGGGCCTGCACAGATGTGAACTTTTCCATAGATTTTTAAGGTAATAAAAATGTTTAATGATATTAAACAAGAGTGGGCTTGATGTTCCGTGGGCCTTTTCTTGGAAAAGTTAATCCAAACACAGCCTTAAATTAGCTTTTCAGAGTGAGTGAATTGTTAATTGAATTGTCAAACTGGCCTTTGTTTTCAGATGGATTGAAGAGTCAAAACTCTGAAATTGAGTTCTATTTTAGTATTGACAATTGGAATAAAAGAGAGTTGGATTTGGAAACTTAAATACTAGCAAAACATTAATTAAAAATTTGTGGGATGATAGAAAATAGAATTTAAACGTTAGCGGTAGTTGGCAAGCAGATTCTGATAGTAGGATGCTGCTTGGTGTACAGAAACAGTGAGAAATACCACCCGGAGTTATTTGATGGTCAAAGTTAGTGACGGAACAAAAAAAGAGAGAAGTGAGCAAGAGCAATATTATTGGCTATGGTATTAGACAAAGAAAGTCAGGAGAGAGAGAGGGTCTGTCCCCGTGCAATTTGGCGTGGGTGAGGACACACCAACTAACTGACCCAATCATGCCCAGGCAGCTAGCCAGGGTGAAGATGCGCAGACTGCCATCGCATCGTCGCGCATAATGGTGGCACCTCGACCGAACTTAACATTGTTTTGAGCTTTGACAAAAAATATGTCAGGAAAGAAACCCATTTCGTAATGGGCCTGCAACAATGGCGAAGTCTCAGGAATAGAACAAATGACACAGTTTGGACTAGATTTTTTAGTTTTTTTGATTTCACTCAAAATTTTATACATTTTTTGTTTCTCTTGGATGAAAAATATTTGAAAAATATAATTTTTTTATTCAACTTTGAAAAATGTTCCACACACACAAAAAAAATCAAGCTAATTTGTCAAATATTTTTTTTTGTCTTTAGTATTTTTTTATTTTCAGACTCCTCACCTCACTAAATAATTATAAATTTTTAATAAAGATAAAAAAGAAAAATTCAAAAACCAAAGCAATTTAAAATTCTTAAAAAACACCTGGCCCAAACTTTCACTTTTTTGGGGGGTTGAATTTCAAGGTGTTCCACAAAGAGAAAAAAAAATAAATTAAAACTCTACTGAAAATTTAATATTTTTTTGGGGTTAAAGTTTATTTAAGGTGGGTTCAAAGAAATTTTCATTTCTATTTTTTTATATCCCCAAAACTCAATAATCCCCAATATATATTTCAATAATAAGAATGTGTTTGGATCTTGTTGGATTAGTGGGGAGATTTGCGTGAAGAGAAAAAGCGGCATGGAAGAAGATTTAATCCAAACAGGACCTTAAATTAGCTAGCTTTTCAGATCGATTTCAAGTGTTGTTGTATTGATGATCGTCTCAGATCGATTTCAAGTGTTGTTGTATTGATGATCGTCGTTAATTAGAAGAGTCCAACCATTTGATCTCTATTTAGTATAAAAGCATGAGAATTGAACTTATAAACTTATTTTATAAATGTGGAAAACGAATATACTATCAAAATAAGCCTAATCTGACTAAGATATCTTACATAAATAAAAACTAAATTAAACATTAATGACTAAATCTAAAAATAGTAACTAGCAAAAGGGCTCGGGGATGGTGTCGGTGAAGAATCATCACCGGCCACTGGCGTCGGTGCAGGAAGATCACCGCTGGTTACCGGTGGCGGTGGAAGTTCATCATCTACATCTGGTGGTGGTGCAAAATCTATCGGTGTTGGTGCTATCGGTGCAGGATCTAACGGTATTAGTGTAGGTGATTCTGGTGCAGAATCAGACGGTGCAGGTGCAGGATCTGACGGTGTTGGTGCAAGATTGTGATGATGACCACAAAGATGCATTAACCAATGGCCAACAAACCTTCCCACAAAACATTCTTCATCGATCTCTGCCACGATTTCACAACACTTATCGCTGATGATCACTGCTTCCTTCGGCCTCCTCAATGCCTTTCGGATTTCGCCCATGCAAGACGGCATGCCATGGAAGGCTGACCGGCATCGCTCCACTACATGCGGAGGAGCCCACGGAAACGGCCTCCAATAATAGTTGGGCATTCTGGGCGACGGCCTCCAATTCATCATCCATTCGGTTTCGTAATCCGTTTCAGCAAAACTATTCTTTGCTACCATAAACAAAACAAAAACACATAAAATCACTCCTCTCTCCATGGCTGAAAAATACTTGGGTCTCTCTTTCTAGATGTATCTTTTTCTCTAAAAATAAAGAAAACTATACCCCGATATATATAATGATAATAGTAGAGTTTGTGTATAATTTTACTACTATGGTTCTTATCTAATTAATACCTCTAGAGACTTGCTTATCAATTCCCTCTTTCCATAGGGGTTTCACTTTGATCTCACTTTTTTTTTTACAATTCCCAAGCCTACACACTTTGGTTTGCTTTGCAACTCTAGCGCCATTATAACTGTTTTTTTTCTCACAATTTCTCTTTATATTAACCATCAAAACATCCTTGGGATCACTAGTTTTCTAATTATGAGCCCCCAGATCTACATGAATGCCGTAATTGAAATAAAAACGTGTTAAATTAATGTTTGATTTTTTCAGGAAACGTGAGTATAACTTACAGCTGTTAAACGAGTTGGGTTGTCTGAGCTCGGTCCACTTTTGTACAATTTGAGTTCGGTCCGAACTCAAACGGTCCTAAGCTTGAGTCCAAACTTGCTAATTAGCGAGTTCGAACTTTTCATTAAAATTAAGTTCGAAAGCCCGACAGACATAAGCCTGAGCCTGAATAAAATTCAACCATGTTTTCAAATTTTCTATTAATGAAATTCACTTAATTTATATAACTTTTAGTATTTTAATTTTGTATGTAATAAAAAAGTAAATAAAAAATATAAAAAATAAAAAATAAATAAACTTTCACTTATATAAAATAAAATATATCTTTTTAAAAAAATCGAGTCAAGCTCGGTCGGAGCCCAAACGGGCCCGATTCAAAATCTGGCCGGAAGTAAAAAAAAACATGATTATCGAGTTGGATCGACCACTAACAAAGTTAGGTCCAGCCTGAGTCCGATCTAATTTTTTTTAAGCTAGCCCAATCCGATCCGAAACTCAAAAAATTCAAACTAAATTTGGGCCAGACCAGCTCAACCCATTTGATAGCTCTAGCATAACTCAAGGGGTTGTGTTTGGGTGGAAATACTCTAAATTTGGACTTCCACTTAGGTGAGTTGTGGTACACCTTGGGTTGGTCGCTTGTTCTTGCTTAGACCCCTAGCTAGCCCAAATCTGGCCAAGTTGCAGCCCTATTTATTACCAATTGGAGTCAAAATTTGGAAAGCTCTCTTCAATATTATCACGGTAGGATCCACAAAAATATTTTCAATTGGCATTGTGTTAGCTTTGAGGTTCAAATCATGTGAGCTGAACTTTTATTCAAATAAATTCTGACTTTTTTAAAATTTCTATCTAAGCCCTGTGGGTTAGACTATCTAAAATAATAAATTTTTCATTCCATTTTTAAACTAAAATTTAGTGTATCACAAGTAAAAAATTTATGTTATGTCTATTATATTTTTCAGTTAAATATATCACTCTCACGCACCATTGCTAATATTTTAATTTATATTATATATATATATATATATATATATATATATTTTTTTTTGCGTTGAATGATAAATTTATCATTCATTTTTATACTATTTTACGAAATGATAAATTTATCATTCTATGAGTTACACATATATAGCAAACACGCACAGTATGAGAATTTATAGAAATAATTAATTTTTTCTTTCTTTTCATTCAAGAATTTATTGATAATCTATTAGAATAATTTAAAAAATTCTATTCATATTTTTTTTCGTCTTTTGCTGTTGACGTCATCTTTACCGTCTTCTACCTCGTCGCCATCACTATCTTCACCGACGCTAGCAGTAGCGCCGATGTCATAGTTGTCACAACCAGCACCCATCGTCAATCCATTTTTTCTTTAAATAAAGATAAAAATCAAACAAACATAAAATTAGGATTTTTTTTAGAAAAAACAAGTATTTAAAATTTAAATGAGTCTAAATCATCTATCAAATTCTCTACTACAGTTAACCCTTTTCAATATAGCTTTTTTTTTCTTTTCGTTTTCACAACATTAAAATCATGTTTATCAAATTTGAACGTGCAAGATAGCCTTTTGCATTGAAGATGATTTTAAAAATATAAAAAATTAAATATTTAGCTTTATATTAAGTCATCAATGAATGGATGTGATTTTAGGGTTTGTGAAAAAAATTATTAATATAAAAAAGGGTAAATAATTTGTAGGTGGCCATGAAAAAGAAACAGATTTATATAATCATCATAATCATATGATTAATCATATCATTCTTTAAAAAGCTAAACTAAATTAAACCACACTTGGCTTGGCTTGTGCATATTACTTTAATTTTTTTATTGTATGTTTTTGGTTTTTAGTATTTTTTTAAATTTTTTAATCAAAATTATGATTTTTTTAATAAAAAATATTATTAAAACGTCGCCCAAATTTCTCACATGAGTTGTCATCGCTCATCATGTGTGGAGATTATACCTCCCATGTAAGATAATGTGTACAAATATTGGTATGAATAAAAATAATTCAGAACTTTTGTCAGAAAGATAAAAATAATAATAAAATAAATAAAAAATTAAATAAAAAACCAAAAAATAATATTAAAAAAAGACAAGTACACAACTCATCTCATATAAGGTGGTTCCAGACCCAAATGTGTGGGACCACCTCATGTGTTAGGGTTTGTGTTTAGGCCTAGTTTGGGTTATTATTTTTTTTGAAAAGGCCATTTGATTTTTTAAGTGTTTTTAGTGATTTTTTTCCTTTTTTGATCAAAATTTATATTTTTTTTTTATTTTTCTTGACGAGAGAAGTTAAAAAATATAAAATTTTCACATTATTTTAAAAAAAAATTTACTAAAAAATAAAAATTAATTATTTTTTTCAAGATAAATATTTTTTTCGTTTTTAGTATAAAATTTTTTGATTAAATGAAGAAAAAAATTTATTAAAAACAAAAAAATAAAAAAAAAAATATCATCCCAAACTTGGCTTTATAATTGTGGACCTATCATTGCTTTGATAATATTTCCTTATACGACCATAAAAAAACAGAATGTTTGATTGTCACGCGACGCTGCAGCGCGTGCTGAGTTTAGGTTAACAGCTAAAAACCCAATCATATCACAGTAATCTAAAACTAGATCCTACGCGTCAGAGTGAACTATGAAGCCCACTATTGACTGTTGGACACGGTCTTGGATAAATTATACTTTGTTTTCCTATACTCTTCATTAAATTTTATAAAGTACTCTATACTTATAATTATATCAATAAGATCCTTATATTTTAGATCAATTGTTAATGAGACATTTAAGTCCTTCATTAATTAAATTAAGGGACACGTGAAATATTTTTTATTATGCAATATAATCTATTTTAAGTCAATTAATTTAAAAAAAATAGATAATAGATCCACATAATTAAATACAAGAGATTAACGGATATAGTCAAAAGTAAAGTCTCAATATGAGATTTTTGTAAAAGTATAAGTGCATAAAGAGTAATGTACCTCCACTAGAATTTAACCCAACCCCAATAAGGCAAAAAATTGCAATTCCAACCCACACCCACACCCACACCCACACCCACCAAAACCCTAAAACCTCGATCAAGCTAAAACCCTAATTTCCCTTCTCACGCTTGGTCCGGACAACCAAAACAACCCCACCCAGAAACTGCTCCCCTGGACTCTCTCTCTCTCTCTCTCTCTCTCTCTCTGGTTAGTGCCCTTCCTCCTTTTTTTCTTCTGGGTTTTTCTCCTTATCTATAATTTCTCTCGTATCTGTGCTTTGTCAGGGTGTTTGGTCATAATTTTGGTGGAATGGAGATGGGTGGTTTCAGCTCTGATGTGGTTGCTATGGAGAAGCTGATGGTGTGCTCTGTTGTGGAGGCTGTGGTG
>BRYE01000009.1:2405000-2407500 GCA_030159115.1 Actinidia arguta var. hypoleuca | reverse complement strand
TGAATCAATATACTTAGGATCATTCCCTTGTGTGTTAAATGCCCTTGAAAACTTGTATTTAATGGTTTGAGTGAAGAGTGTACCGTTGGTGGTAGTTGGGAGGCCATTAATGCTGTATCAGATCTCTTTGCGTTTGAAAATCTTCCCGTTGGGTGTCGACATTTCCTCGTGGTGTCGACACTTTCCATGTGTCGACACATTTTTTCATTGTGTCGACACTTCAAGTCTTCTGTTCTTGCCTTAAAACTGTCTCCAGGTGCTGATCACGGTGTCGACACTTCTCGTCAGAAAATCTTTCTTTGGCTACTGACTTTTGGTACTGATGTAGGTGTCGACACTACTTGCTTTCGGTTCCTTGGAATTTTTGCACTGTTATTTGGTGCTGATATAGGTATCGACATTTCTCTTCTTCAGGATTCTGTTTTCAGCTACTGACATTTGGTGCTGATGATGGTGTCGACACTTTCCTCCAAAAACTTCTGAAATTGAACACTAACGTTTGGTGTCGACACTTAGTCTTCAAAAATCTTCAGTTGGTAGCTACTGACTTTTGGTGTCGATACATGGTGTCGACACTTTGTCTTCAAGAAGTCTACTGACATTTGGTGTCGATACAGGTGTCGACACTTTGTCTTCAAAAGTTTTCAGTGAGTAGCTACTGACATTTGGTGTCGATACATGGTGTCGACACTTTGTCTTCAAGAAGTCTACTGACATTTGGTGTTGATACAGGTGTCAACACTTTTTCTCTCAGATTCTGGTTTTTGGTTACTGACTTTTGGGGTCGACACTTATACACAAGGTGTCGACACTTCCGTCCAGAATGCGTTCCATCAATTCTTTGATAATCCAAGCGTTTAGTTTCTTATCTTTCTTTATGATGTTCTTCCATGGATTTTCAATATCTTTGTTCATCTTTATCAAATCCAGATTGATGAGTTATTTAGGCCGTTCACCGATTTGATCATTTTGGCTTCTGGGCTCAAGGTGTCGACACTTTAGAATAAGGTGTTGACACTTTCTGTTAGAAAGTATTTAAGAAGCTTTCTTTGATCAGTTGAGTTGTAGGTCGCTACGTTTCTTTGCTGCACGCTTAGTAAACATATTAAATACTAATAAATGGTTTTGTTATCATCAAAATCGAGGCTTGATTCAACAATAATTTTAGGGAAAAAAATAATCTCAGGTGATAGCTCAATCGATGGATTCACTAAATAGATTTCAACTGTAAATAGCGGGAAATAAATTTAAAATAAGTTGTATTTATAATATAGATATTTTTTGGATAATTATTAGTATATCTTGTGTTTTGCTTTGTCAAGTAATTGTTTTTTCTTTAGCAAACTTTTTAAGAAATTAAATGATTTTTATTTTATTTTAGACATCTCTCATCAACAAAAATTAAAAATTCTGACAAATAATTTAAAAAATTCACAAAAAATAAAAATAAAAATAAAAACCAAAGTAGTTTAATTTTTTTAAAAAAATATTGTAAATAAATATAAGCAAGGAATAGTTATTATTTATTTTCATCTATCTACACTTTTTGTTGTTATTTAGGACTAATGATATGTTTTATGTACTAATAATTTTGGAATAGCATCATCGGAAAAATATAAATAAATAAATAAATGTATTATTAGGCAAAAGGGTAATTAAATCCCAATATTTTTTTTGTGTATCATATGTCTGCGGTTAAAATTTTAAGGATGATATATTAAATTATGTCACTTTATATGCATCTAAAGCTACAATAGAATAGTTAGACATGAATTTTGGGCAGGAACGAAACCAGAATGAATGTTCAATGGAGTTAATAGAGCCAAAATTTATGTTTAATGGAGTTAAAATTATAAAATTTATAAAATTTAGGATAAATTATTAATTTTTGTGGAGTTAAAATTATATTTATGATAAATTATATTAAAAAAATAGTTTTTTTTTTCCTTCAGTGGGTGGCTCCGACACTGATTTTGGGGAGAGAAAAAAAACGGGAGGAAATATTCATAATCTATCTTCAAACTTTTTTAGATTATTGATAATACTTTTTCTTAGCTGGCACTAAGAAAAATAAAAAAGGTATAAGATATCACAATTTTTTTTCTTAGAAAATTAAAAAAATAAGAAAAGAACAAACCCTCCATAGTATTAAGTTGTACATTAGATTAAAATATAAATTAACAAAAATTAAAAGTAATATTTATGATCTAAAAAATAATAAATTTTTAAAATGATAAAACTCCACTTTAAAGAATAAAGATCGGAATCGACCATACCCAACACAACTAAACGCAGGTGAATGATAACTAAAAAAATCACATGATTAAACTACTCCATAACAATGTGAGTTGTGATTCGAGTCTTACCGTTGGGAATCATAACTATTCTTCTTTCTCCTATCCTCACATTTCGATTGACCAAATAAAGTATCCATAGTTAGATAAAGATAAAAATGTAGCATGCTAGATGATAAAAAAATCTTTATTGGAACATAAATAAA
>BRYE01000009.1:2392500-2395000 GCA_030159115.1 Actinidia arguta var. hypoleuca | reverse complement strand
TCGCCCAATGACGAGGACGATATATGGTTGCCCAAAGACTCCATCCTCAAGTGGAGTTCCTCTTCTTCACAACTCCTATAATTGTGGGATATTCTTCATATAATAATCTCTTGTGTTTACTCCAATATCTCCGGGATATACTTCCATAGTTGGCCATTCGAAGATTACGCCGTGTTTTCCTTAAAAGGGTCGCTTTCCTTACACGGCTCCTCCATTATGAAAATGTACGATTTGATTCTAGCATACTTGCATTTATAGCTCTGCTTTCTCACTACTTAACTTATTCTCGCCTTGGTTGATTTGATTCTGGCATACTCGCATTTATAGCTCTGCTTTCTCACTACTTAACTTATTCTCGCCTTGGTCTGATTTGTACACCGAATGAGTTTTGAGCGACCTCGCCCCAAACAATTACTTTTGTTCGTCTGTGCAGGTCACCTGAGTTATTTCTGAGGTCCAGAACCGAGGTGAAAGAGGAATTTCGATTGTTAGTTGCTCGTCTCAATTTTTTACCACAACAAGATGAATCTAAAAATATAAAAAATTGTTTAAATTTTGAAAAAAAAATTCACTACAAACAAAATAAAAGGCTAATTTATTGAGTAAAAATGAGGTTGTCACTTGTTCAAGTGACAAATGCTTGGTGGTTGTGAGTTCAAATCTTGAGAGCAATTATCAAATGTTAGGCATATATATAATATTTTTTCTCTCAGACACCTATTAGTGGTTACTAATAGGGCATAACTTTATTGAGTAAAAACAATTTTTTTCATCAGTGTTTTTTTTAAAAAAAAAAATAGATACTATAATTTTTTTACATTTTCAGTCTTATCTCGTCAAGAGGAGAAAATTTAAAATTTTAATCAAACGATTAAAATAGTTCAATAAAAAGGAAAGAACTCGAAAAACTAGATTTTTTTTAAAAAAAAAACTAGGTCCAAACTGGCCTTGTAAATATCTCTCAAGTTTTTCTAAGAATCCCATATAACGTTCTGCTTTGACTAAGGATGATCTTTTTTTAGCAATTACGAATTGAATCATTTACATTATTTGCTTAATGAAAGCTAAGCAATGATTTTTGTAGGAATTTTAAATAATCAATTATTAGCTTTATTTGCTTATTTGACTGTTTTTAGTCCATAGTTCAAAAGCCCCACATGTTCTTAATTTAATAGAAATAACTCTAGAAAGAGAGGAGAATTAGAGAGATAAAATCTTTATTTTCTCCGTATTCACTATGCATTATATGTTTATGTGAATTACATATATTTATAGACGAGGAGTCGCAATATATGAAATACCTTGCAGAGATTATCTTAATAACCAACTCTTCCTCATCTTTTCATTAATTCAAACACATGGGTTATGGGGATGGGCGACCCGATCCGACCTAATTTCCAACTCTCTCTCTCTCTCTCTCTCTGAGTCTCTCTCTCTCTCTCACACACACACACACACACACACACACATATGGTCTGGTAAGAAAAGAACTATATTTAAAGGTGTTGGCAAGTAACCAAGGATAGCATATTCGTATCTATTTAAAGGAGTTGGCAAGTAACCAAGGATAGCATATTCGTATCTAAGCATCTATGAAATAGAACTCTGAGGTATTATTATGCCCACCTGAAGTTTGTGCTTTGTTCGGATTAGCCCCGCGACGACGTTTAAAAATTACTATTTAACCTTATAGTTTGTAAACTAAAATGCATTTTTTATAATTGTTAATAAAACTTATAAATTGACCTTAATAATGTTACGTCTTCTTTCTCACACACACATGCACACACTTGTATGTATAGCAGTTGAGGGATGGGAGGAAGGAATTAGGGATGCGGATGTGGGTGTGCGGTGGTGGGAAAGGAGAGAGGGTGGGGGTGGCGACATTAGGAGACAAAAACATTGGAGAAAGGAAGGAAAAAAAATAACGGTACTCTTTTAAAAATTTATGATCTTAATAACTGGGTAGTGGGTATGCTTAAGTAAGTAAAATGCACTTACTGTTAGTTTGAATGAAAAATCAAACGGCACATATTAGTCCAGTTATGTGGTTATTTTTAAACATCGGGATATCCTGCACATAATTCAAACAACAGAGGACAAAGTAGAATTTTCCCTACTATTATTATTATTATTATTGTTATGCTTAAAAGATTATTTCCAAATTTCGGGTTTATGCGAGATTTGTATACTATATGTAAAAGTTATTACTAATACTTGCAAATTAATAGATACATATAATTAATTATGGGATTCGACTTGTGGAGGAGAATAAATGACCCTACCTAATTGATTTGGGTGGTTAGGTTTTGCTTTTGGGTCCCAATTGGAGAGGATGAAACATATGACAAATTATGCAACCTCCACCTAATCGCTTTTCTTCTTTCCAATTTTTTCTTTTTGTATTTCTAGAAATGACAACTTTTCATGCTTAGAAGCTTGTTTTGATTAAGCATTTTTTACTTACTAAAATGCCCTTGTGAGATTGTGACAAGGAAGA
>BRYE01000009.1:2380000-2382500 GCA_030159115.1 Actinidia arguta var. hypoleuca | reverse complement strand
TTCTCAACACACCACTTTAAAAATTGAGAAACGCTAGGAACAATACATTGTACAAAATATATTGGGTAGTAAAAGGCCAGTTCTGAGAATTTAGGGGCATTAGACGAGTTTTACAGGATGAGACCTCTATATATTTTTACAATAATATAATCAAAAATAATTGTTATTCAATTATAAAATTAGTTATAAACTTTATATGTAAATTATACTGAAATAGGAGTTCTATGTTTTAAAAAAATTGAAGGCTCAAAGGCTACTACTATCTTGCTCGCCTATGCTCAAGATTGCCCCTAAGGCAATGATTAATGAACATACATGTATTATTATCTATGAAAAATATATTAATATATGTAAAAAGAACATTATTTTTTATAAAAAGTACAACTTAATGTATTATTATCTATGAAAAATATATTAATATATGTAAAAAGAACATTATTTTTTATAAAAAGTACAACTTAATTATCGCTCAACAGACAAGGTAATGAACACACGTGTATTATTATCTATGAAAAATATATTAATATCTATAAAAAAAATTATTTTTTATAAAAAATACGACTTAATTATCGCTAAACGGACAACAGTTAACAGGACAATTTTATTTTTCTCATTTTCTTTCAGAGCCTCAATACACCTACCTTCCTTTGCTTCTCATAATTTCCCATCTTTAACCTTCCATATCTAACTATGCACCCGACTCAACTTTGCATTTCTGATAGAGCTTATTAGTTATAATTTTTAATTTTTTGTCTTGAAAATTATGTTAGAATATTTGATGCTATTTTTGATTATTTAATTAACATTAATTGATGTCTAGGAGAAAAAAAAAATTAAATATAAACTTAACATTTGACATAATATGTAAAAAAATGGCTAGTTTCATAACTTAAAGTTACAACCTCATAATTAAAAGAACAGGTTATTGCCATATGAATTAGTGACTACTACTTAAAAAAATAAAAAAATAAACTAATTTTTGAAAGCATTATTTAATATTTTTTTTCTGCTTCTGATTTTAAATTAGCATTTTTGTTTTGCACTTTTGTAATCCAAATTTCAGACACACTGGCTGTGATGGAGATGGTAGGACCGTAGGACCCACCTCTTAGCTGGGACCAGGTTGGATCGTGTGTATTTCTTACACGCAACACCATCAGATTCCTCAATGGGACCACCGCTTCATACACCGTTTGATTGGTTTCGGCTATTTCACTTTTCACTATTTTCACTTTGGTAAATAATATTTAGGGTAAATCTCCCTTAGATTTCTGATAAATATAATTACCTCCCATATAATTTTAAAGTATTAATGATCTCTTTTACTTTTAAAACTAATATCAAGATTTTACGCTTATTTTTTAAATTAATGTCAAAATTCTCTGCTGAAGCTAATTTGTGTGCAAAAATGACAAACTTGTCATTTGATTTAAGGTTTTTAAAAATAATTTCTTAATACACCCATTAAAATAAATAAATAAAATTTATCAATAATTTTTTTAAAAAAATTGGTCTAGATATTTTACTTTTTAAGTGTTTATAATTTAAACATACTTACAAAATAAATTTTGTCATCAATTTTTTTTTTTTAAAAGAGAGTTTATTTATTTTAATGTCTATTGAGATTTTTTTTTAAAAAGCCTAAATCAAATGACAAATTTTTTATTTTTGCATAAAAATTAGCTCAAAGAGAAAATCTTGATATTAATGTCAAAAATAAAAAATGTCAATAATATTTTTTAAACTACAAGGAGGTGGTTGTATTTGATAAAAAATACATGAAATTTACCATAATATTTACACTCTTCTTTGTAAAAAATACTAGGGAAAATTACAACAATCTCCCGTGATATTTGTCTTTAATACAAATTCTCACTATGACATTTGAGAAATTACACTCCGTTAGTCAACCATTAAGTCAACTAAAGGAAGTTGATGACATCAGCACAAATTAATTTCGAAATTGGTTGTGGTTCGCCCGTCGCTTGGTGTTCGTCGCCTTTGTCCTTCACCGTGGTCGAGGTCGCCTAGATTCATCGTGGTTCGCAGGTCTTTCAAATAAGGGTTTGGATTTAGATTTTTTGTCTTAGTTTTTGATTTGTGATGCCTTGATATTTTTGGTGGTTGATTTGGGTTCTGCTGAATTTTGGGTGGTTGATTTGGGGTTGGGGTTTTTGATTTGGAGGTTGATTTTGGCTTCGGTGTTGTTGATTCGCTAGATTTAGAGATTTATTTTGGGTTGTTATTGTTACCATATGTGTGTGTAGATGGAGACAGCGATGGTAGGTGATGGGGATGAAGGTGGATGGGCTAGTGATGGTTGATGAGAGAGAGAGAGGTAGATCTGTGGGAGGTTTTGTTTGTGTAGTGGTGGTTTATGGAGGTGGCGCGGTGATGATGGTTGATGGAAGTGGAAGAGGAAGAAGATGGTAATATGGTGATTAATGGGGGGTGGGGGTGGGGGGAGGAAAGAAGGGGGTAATATGGCATTTTGAGTGTT
>BRYE01000009.1:2320000-2325000 GCA_030159115.1 Actinidia arguta var. hypoleuca | reverse complement strand
GTAACTACTGATATTACGTGTGGAATAAAAAAATTTGAATCTTTAAACCTGATCATCGTAAATCGGGTGAACTAAAGAGGTCTTGGGCTGTGAAGTGTAAAGTATCCAACTTAAAACTATATTTGAATTTATGATTTAGGGAATAGAGTAATAAATAAATAAAATGTTAAATATAAATTATTATATCTATTATATTTGTGTTAATTAGTGAAAATTCCTTCAAATTAATTCCAACATCGTATAAGAGGTGACTAAAAAGATTGTTCGAGTTAGGTTGCTTAGGATTTTAAACTTTGGAAGTTAAAGGAATAACTTTTTGTTTCTTGGGACAAAAATGCCCCAAAGTTTAATTTAATCCTATTTAACCATTTTTCTCATACATGAGAAATAGTCTCTCTCTCTCTTTCTCTCTCTCTTGACTCACCCCTGTCTCTCTCTCTCCATACCACCTCACCCAACTGACATTTTTCTTGTCGTCGCTGCCTTCTCCATCAACCATCATTGTCACCTCTGTCGCTTTGGTTGTCTCCGCCTTTGCCATTCGTTATCCATCGTCACTGTCTTCCATTCTCGTTGCCTCCTCCTTTTTTGGTTGTTGTCGTTATTCGCCTTTGTTGTTGTCATATGCCATCCCAAAGTGTAGAAATTTGTTGGCTTAATTAAGATCTACCACTACAAAATCAAAAACTATTTTCATCTATTCCATATCTACCTTTATTGTTACTGTTTGCTGCAGTGTTCATGCACTCCGTCTCTTTCCGTGATGGATTGAAAAATAGTGTGTTTTTCTTCAATTTTAATAATTTTTTTTTGGTTGTATTTGCTAGTGGTGGTGTGGAGGAAACAACGGCTTTGAATATTTTAGTATAAAAATAGTTAAGTTTCACACTATTTGATTTTTGTAAAACATTTTTCACATTTACAATTTTTTTTTTTAACATTTTATGTGCGTTGCATGTGTTCATGCCCTTCGTCTTTTCGTCGTGACAATTGAAAAATAGTGTGTTTTCTTCAATTTTTATCATTTTCGTGGTTGCGTGCGCTAGTGGTGGTGTGGAGGAAATAAAGGTTTTGAACATTTTCAGTATAAAAATAGTGACATGGGTTACCGGCGACAGGTTTGCCAACGGCGGTGGTTGTGATGTGGTGTGCAAGCCCTAAAGGGTAGTTTTGTCTAAAATTAATCTCTTGTCCAATTTTTTTGGGTTAATGATATTCCCCCCTTAAAGTGTCGACTCATTTTCATTTTGTCCCCTAAACTAAATTTCTTGTCACATTAGCCCTTAAACAATTACTTTTTTTTTCAATCAAGCCTAATTCCTTAACTCTGTCCATATTAGTGATGGAATTGAACACGTGACACCACGTTTGTAGATTGGTCTTTTGATTGAATCAGATGTCAACTTAAACATAGATTTGCGAAGAAAATTAAAAGAAAATAGATAATAAAATGAAAGAAACTGTTTTTTTATATTAAATATAAATTATTTTTCTAGTTTCAATAAAACTTTAATTTACCCCCCAAAAAAAAAGTTTTACAAGCTCATCCCCATGTCATGATGAATCTGTAAACTGTAGAATCTGTGAAAAGTTTTAAAAGACTTGTGACTTTGGGCTGAGACAAAGTCTATTAACCGAACGGTTCTTTTGACTGTAGGTTCTATGGAATTTAGACCTAACGGTTCTTTTGAGTCCGTGAAGCCCACCCAATCGATTGGGTCGGCCAATATTAAATAGTTAAAAAGAAAATCTCAAATTTAAATTCTCTCTTTAAAATGATTGTTTTATATATACATACATCACAAATATTTTTAAATATTTTAAATTATCTCTTACTATCTATTGTTGAAATTCATTTGAGTTAATTCAATAGTTGAGATTTCATCTGAGACTATTTTTTTCTCCCAAAAAAAAGAATCACTTTATTTTTCTCAAATATGTGCAGTCTACATAGATTGTAATATAATGGTCAAAAAATCTCTAAACCTGAATATATTTTTTACCTATTAGATTATTTTTTTAGTAGGACCACAAAAAAACTAAAACAACCATTTGTTCAAACTAGCAATATTTTTTTAAAATAATTATACTTTCTAATTTATTTTTTATTTTGTAGCAATATATATCTTCGTATATGTATGCAATGTATCTCTAATTTAAAATTTATATTTTATTTATTTTTTAAATTGTAAAACTTTAATGAGTATACATGCCTAATATGTGATTTTTTTTTTACGTAATACCCGACATGCAATTATTAGTCTTATTTATAGCACAATTTTTTGTTTATCTTTTTTTTTTTTTTTTATTTCTTTTGTTTCTCATCACTAGAGAACCTTAAAATATTAAAAGTAAGGGACAAACTTGTAATTTTTTTTATTAAAAGTAAAGAATAAAATAAAATAAGCATCTTTATTTTTTTTTTTGGCCAAAGTTTAGGTCAGTCTTTGAGTTTCCAAAAAGTGGTGGCAATTGGTCAAGAAAGCATCTTTACACCAATCACATATCCTCAGGGATACTTATCCACCCATGGGATCTCATGATATCGGGGCCTTGTTTTGGCCTAACTTTTAAAAAAAAATATATATATAGTTATTTTAGTTTTCGTATTTTTTTATTTTTAGTGAATATTTTTTTTATCGTTAAAATTTAATACTTTTATGAATTCTCTTTATAAGTGAAATTTAAAAATATTTTTTTTTTAAAAAAAATATATACGAAAAATAAAAAAAAATAAAAAATTTGTCAAGTAAAATATTAGTGAAAATTTAGCTAATTAGATGAAAGTTGATACATTTTCAGATTCTTCTCATCAAGAGAAATTAGAAAAATATAAAATTTTAATTAAATAGTTAAAAAAATTCATTAAAAACGAAAAAAAAATCAATAACCCAAACAATTAAAAAATTAAAAATAAATAAATTAGGTCAAGCTATATATATGGTTCTACAAGAGGATGATGATATCTAACATGGAACCACGTTGGCAAGTGGTTCACTGTGTAGTGTTTATCAAATTCATTTTTTTTGTTTTTTTGCTTACATCAACATGACTACTCAAAAATTATTATTTGTGGGGTCCATCTACGGCCGATTTGGAATATATTAAAATTTCTTTAAAATTATTATTGTCATTAATAATTCTTTATGTTTTAATTATTTTTTTAATTTATCAATTCATCTTGATCAGAGAAATTAAAATTAAAAAAATATAAAAATATAAAAATATAAAAATAAATAAAATCTAAATTAATTCTGTAAAAAATAAATTTTATCAAACCAATAATAAAAAAAAGCTTTTGAACGGACAAATTTATTATTGTAATTTTTTTGATGGTTTCCTAATATTTTTGTTATTTCCTATGGTTTGACACTTTGCTGTAGAGGGATTTCTTCTCCACCAATTATGTGGTCTGGTAACTTTATACCTCCAAAATTTGGATATCTTGTTTGCCCATATGATGAACTTGAGTGGGCTACACTATCTCTAGTTTTGAAAATCTCTCCCTCTTTGATAAACTTCACCATTGGTCCTTGTAGTTTGGACATAAAATGACCACACGAAGTTCACGTAACCATATTTAGATGGTAATTTTACAACCATTTGTTCTTATAGTTTGCCCAACGTTTCTCACTTTGGTATCTGAAAATGGCCACATGAATTTTCACGTGCTTACTTTTTATCTAAATTTTTAATGGGTATGGACACTAGTAATTGCTCGTGCCAACGGACACTATGTAAAAAAAATACACCTTACAACCTAAAAAATATATAAAATATAAATATCAGATAAAATATATATTGCATTCATATATGAAGAGATACAATGCTACGAAATGAAGAACAAATAAAAAATTATAATAATTTAAAAAAAAATATTACTAATTTGGTAAAAATAAGAAGAAAAAATGGGTGTTTTAGTTTTTTAGTGTGGGTCCCACTAAAAAATAATCCAATTGGTAAATAAATGCTAAACTTTAGAGATTTTTTGTCTATTAAATCAAAATTTCTGTAGGCCTCACACTTTTGAAAAGAAGAAGTGATAGTTTTAGGGGAGAGAAAATAATCTCAAGTGAAATCTTAGTCGTTGGATTCACTCAAATGTATTTCAAATGTAGATAGCGGGAGATAAATTTGAGATTAAAAATGAATTGTGTTTTATAGTATAGATGTCTGACGAACTACATTGAAACAACAAATTACTCCTAATTGTTCGAATTAAATTCGAGAAACCTAAGTGAAACTTTAATCAAATTACGTGGACTAATAATGAAATTTGCTCATCTATCTATCATATGTGATGGGGATCCTAAAACAGGGCCCATAAACTTAGTGGGGGCAATGGGTATCACTCCGTTCCAACACAAGACCATGTCAAGTTGCAAAGCACAGTGCATTTAGGAAAAGAATAGGATCTCTCTCTCTCTCTCTCTCTCTCTCTCTCTCTCCAAAGACAGCATCATAGAATACATTTTTAGTTATTGGTTGTTGAAGGAAATGACCTCTCACCAAGCTTTCCATCCTCCCCCAACTTGTCCTTTATTCCTTTTAAAGGTAAAAAAGAAGAAACTTTCAAGAAAAACCCACCTAAGATAAAAGTTCCTATTTCCAATCTACCTAGTAAAAAAAGCTAAATTTGAGTAAGATTTAGCTAAATTTGTCGTCTCCAATCCTTACTCTATTTTTTCCTTAAATTAGAATAATATTTTCATTAAAAACTTGAATTGTTATGACGCACTACAATTCTTATTCTTTTTTTTTTTGTCGTCAAATCTTTCTTACGTAATTCTCAACTTATATTAAGAATCTTTTTTAGTCAAGTGGTACTTTAAAGACTTGAGCGTCCAGGCGCGTAATCAGGCACAGTGCTATAAATAGTACATTTCATCGAAAGACAGGGCGGCGTTTGGGTTTTGAAAAGTGATTTTAGAGTGTCTAAGGTCAGGCTAAGAGGACTCTTAACGCCTACTTTTTTCTTGAGTTATTTCGCAAAAGACTTG
>BRYE01000009.1:2275000-2280000 GCA_030159115.1 Actinidia arguta var. hypoleuca | reverse complement strand
CACACTTGATTAATTACACACACTTGATTAATTAAAACTTATCCTAATAGTGTTTGCAAAATTATTTTTTTTTTTCTCCTTTTGTTGCTTTACGATCATTATCACTATGGAATATTCTATTTTATTGAGTTTTTAAATAGAGTTCTTTACTTGAATAATGTCACAAGGGCGTTATGGAAATAAAAATCAACTTGGTGGGTACTTTGGTCTAAAATAAAATGTCGAACTATAACAAAAAAATTGTTATATAATTTCTTTTAGCAAATATAATTTTTGTGTACCTTGTCGTCATTGTAATTGTCTTGTATGGAGAAATGTGTGATTGAATTGAGGGTGAGGAATTTATTAAGGGAAAGGATAATAATACGAGAACCAAAAGCACAAATTTATTTTTTTCAATTCATCTTATGTGAACCTACCTCGATGCACGAATCTTGCAAGCGTGTGTTTGTGCCTCCATTAACCGTGTTTGGGAGGGTCCAATGTGACCCTACCTAAGGCGGATCGTGGTACACACAAAAATATATTTTACGTGATTGAAGCTTTAAATAATATCAAGAAAAACCTATTATGGTGAGAACTATTTTTGATCTCTAGGAGCATCTCCAACGAGTTCGGATTCTCTGAAGTGCAGCTTATGTGGAGTGTTCTTAAAGTGTACAAAATGATGTCGTTTTGTACACTTCAGGACTAAAAAAACGTCATTTTGATCCTGATCATTAAATAACGTCATTTTATAGTTAATTACAAAACAATTTTATTTTATACACTTCAAAAACACTTTACATGAGCTGCACTTCAGATGATCCGAATCCATCTCCAACGGCATGCCAAATGAGCTGCCATTGCTAAAATTTGACAAAGTCAGCTTTCCTGCCAAATTTGAAAGCAATTTTGGCATTGCGAAACATGCTCTTGGGGCTATCTTTTTGGAATGAAAATTTTGATTTTGGCAACATGCCTTGTTACAGTAATGACAAGACAGCATTTATCCCACAAACCCTACGTCAAAAAGCATACAATATTAGGCACTTTTGAGCTGGCATATACTCTGGTTTCTTTAAGGTAGATTGCATTGCATGATTCCTTTTGCTTTTTCCCATTATTTGCACAATGATTTTGCCACTTTTTCTGCCAAGAAAACCATCTTCTCTCTGTAAAGTTAAAGGTAAACCCCAATAATCCCATCATTCTCACCCACCAAATCTCCTTTGATGATGCACCAAAACAACAACTAAAACTTTAAGGTTTGTTTTGTTAAAATTAAAATTAAATGGTTTAATTTGTTACTGAAGGCAAACTCTATTATTTTCTCCAAAAAACGTACGTATAATTAGCACAATTATATCGCCTTATTTGTTGAAAACATGCATTTGCTCAACCTTTCATGAGCAATACAATATATATCATAGGCTTTTCCACCATTCTTTATTATGATCTTTTAATATTTTTTTCTCGATATTTTCTTTTAATGATGATTTTTACGGGTTAGTGATTTATGAACTCCATTTTTTACTAAATGCACTTCACTTTTGTGTTAATTGTACACATTTTTAATAAAATGCTTAAACTATCTTTCCAAGGATAAGAAAGAAGTGTAATTATATGCGGAGGGGAAATTCTAGTAATTGGCAAAAGTATTGAGGGTTTTATTGTAACTTTTCATAATAAAGACCTTTTGCCAATTTTATTGTAGATTTTCATAATAAAGGAAAAAAGGGTATGCAGAGGGGAAAGTCTAGTAATTGACAAAAGTAATGAGAGTTTTATTGTAACTTTTCATAATAAAGACCTTTTGCTAATTTTATTGTAGGATTTCATTATAAAGGAAAAAAACGGAATGCATTTAGTAATACTAAGTGCATAAATCAATATGCATTTTATATAACAATCCAACCGCGAGTATTCAAATAGGACTAGACTTCAGTAACATTGACTAGATGTAGACCTACAGTGAACCATATGAATTATTCAAATTATAAAACTCGTTAAGAAGATCATTTACATAGACTCAAATTGAATTGAATCGCTTACATGTTTCTTAAAAGAAAAAACACATGACCTAATCTAAAAATTATTCTCGTCAGTCCCTAAGGTGGCCTACTGATACCCGATGAACTTGATTTTTTGCATAGATTATTACATTAACAAGTCCTATAAGATAAACGGTTCAAATCATTAATGTAGGTTTAGTCATTCATGATGTCCTCTAATTTGTCAATTTAACCCTTAAAATGTAAATTTTTAGAATTTGATACTATTAAACTTTCAATAAATGTTTAGAAAAGTAAATAAAATGCCTGGGCCCACTTAAGATCCAAGAAATTCATTGGTCCATTCCAACCCATCTGCCTCTTGGGCCTCCAACTTAAACAGCCGTAATTTGTTTGGGCTTCGTTTGGACTAGGCCCAACAATCTGGATAGATGAGGCCAATCAATGATCTCTCCTATTACGAGTCAATGGATCCATTATTAAAGAATAAAAAAGCTCATTGTGCCAAATAGAATAGTCTCAGTTTGGGACCCACACTTTGATTCTAAACCGGTCTGAATTTTTTTGTGATTTTTTTTGTGTGTACATAGTATTGATCATGTTACCGGTACAGGTGTCTAGTACGTGTATATATGTAAGTGTGTGGTTCATTTAATTCTCGTTGTTATGATACGTGGAAATATCAAAATAGTGGTATTTATTAATACGATTTATCTTAATTTAAGAGTAAAATAGTATTTATAATGTGTCATAAACAATTTCGTGCATATTATTAGAGTTTTATCATCAACCAAAATGACAGAAATGCCCCTACAATTGAACTATTGCAAAAGCAAAATTGTATTCTACACCATCAAGAATTAGGAGTTAGACATTCCAAATGAGTCTTTAATTTTGGCATGACTTTGTTAAGGGACGGTATGGGTCTCAATCTCTCAATTAGTTGTGTGTAATTATTTTAAGAGCACTACTACGGTGTCAGAATTTCAACTCAATAGAATTTTCAAAATTTAAAATGAAAGTTCAAATTAACTTGATTATGGTCCAAATTGTGACAGCATAGTATTTCTCATATTTTAATATCAAAAGGCAAATGTGGGGCTGGGGCAGCCCTTTGATGGACATTTAGATTCCAAAGCCCTAACAGATACCTAACAATTACATCTCCAGCTTTATTTTGCTTTCCCTGGCCCTATCATGTTTTTCATGCCTACCATGAACCCTAATTTAAGCATTTCGTGAAGAAATATGGATGGTTTTACATGGAGTTCTATTGAGGTTTCTAATAATTTCAGTGACCTTCCTCATAGTTTCAAAAGTTATAGTTCGTAAGCTGTCTTTGGATTAAGAATTGAGGAAGTGATATGTGGAGAGAAAAAAGAGTAAATATCCATTTCCTTTTCTTTTTCCTCCCCTTTGAATTCTTAATATAGATATAACTTAAACATTTGGTTCGGATTAATGATTTGGTGGGAAAAAATAAAGAAAGAGAAAGATCAATGCATCCAACGTATAATTTTATTAAATAACCAACAATCCCCAATCAGGCCAAGTAGAGAGTTGAAAATATATATGATAATATTTAAAATAGGTTCAAACTTGATTCGTGTTATCTTTGGAGTTGGTTTCAAATGAGCTTTAATTGAGTCATCGTTGTGGCAGCTTGATTTTTAATATTAGTACATATAAACTTATCGAGTCGGGTTCGAGCCGAGCTTTAAAAAGTCAATGAAGTCAAACTTGGCTTTTAACATAATGAGTCGATCTCCAACAAACTTTGAACATTATTTGAGAGAGATAAGATACAACGTCTAGCTCAAGGCCGCATATATTATTTTAATTTTTATTGAGATACTGAATGAAATAGTGAATGAAGTTGTTGATATCAAACAATGACTTTAACATGCATTCATAGAGCAAATAGTACCCATCTCTAAATGGGGGACCTCATTGGAATGACAACTAGGGAAATCAAACCATAGGGGACCTTTGAGAGAGATAAGATTTGAATTTAGGACTATTGATTAGTTAGAACACAATGGCCACGAACTCCAAACACAACGTGGGTGGTTCAGAAGTTCTAGGGATTCATCACCACCCAGTCCAAATTATTCGCTTTGTGGTTGGTTGAAATGGAAGGCCCTACGATTTTAAATGAATGATTCTTGTAATAAGTGGGTGGTTCAGAAGTTCTAGGGATTCATCACCACTCAGTCCAAATTATTCGCTTTATGGTTGGTTGAAATGGAAGGGCCTACGATTTTAAATGAATGATTCTTGTAATAAGAGTTCGATGTGCAGAGGGATTAAGAAACGCTAAATGACAAAAAATTGATTGGGTCAATACACATTTTACGCATTTCAATCTATATTCACATATTTCTATACACATTGCTCGTCTTGTGATGCGTTTTTTAAACTTTAACAACTAGTTGCCCATGCATTGAATTGTGAGTAGTATTTTTTTAAAACGAAACCCGACTTTATTGTTTCAACCAATCACAATTAGTAAATGTAATTGTGATATACATGAATTAGGCCCCCATTTGGGGTGGCTATTTTAGTTTTTCATTTTTTTACGAAAGACAACAAAAAATAATTTTCAGTGCGTGAAAATAAGCTATACTTTTTTGTCTTAATCATTTTTTTTACAGTTTCAATATCTTTAAATGGTGAAAAAAATCATTAGAGGCCAAAAATTTGAAAAATCGAAACAACTACATCAGCTCTAATTCGACTATCCAAACATGGCCTTATTGTTTTCAAAATGGCATTGCGACGTGATTCTGTATAAATTTCATAAAAGAATATTATTATCATTTAATTATTGATGGATGAAACACGTGGATTCGATCCCGTGGGGGCTGACTCACTGCTCGTTGGGAAACACGTGGTTTGCACGTGGCCCCCTCTCAATCTTCTTGAATTTAATTAATTGAGACAGGAAGAGTTATTATTTGGTTGGATTGTGGCAATGTTGTCTCAATCAATCCCCTTATCACAATT
>BRYE01000009.1:2232500-2237500 GCA_030159115.1 Actinidia arguta var. hypoleuca | reverse complement strand
ATTTTCTCCTTCCTTTTGCATACTTTATGAAAGTATTTACTTTTTTTTGTGTGTGGGTAATTGTCTTGTCAACATTATTCAATGTGAAAAGCATATAATAATTGAAATGCAACAAAAATCAACGATCTGGTCAGCATTTGGCTGTTTTTCCAATGGGTGAAGGTTCCACCATGAACAACTTAAATTAGTCGTAAATAATTAATTGGATAATTGCAGTAGTGTTGCTGAAAGAGAATTTAGACTCATTTAAATTTTAAGTGTTTAATTTTTTTAAAAAAAATTCTGATTTTTTGTTTTTTGTATTTTACCCTTATTTAAGAGAAAATTGATTGACGATGGGTGTCGATGGTGATAAAGCCGACTCCGGTGAGAACGATGACTCCGGCACTACCATATTGTCGTTAAAGATCATAACGGCGACAAGATCGATAACGGTAAAGACGACGTCAACAACAAAAGACGGAAAAAAAATCATAAATGGAATATTTTTTTAACTATCTCAATAGATTCTAAATAAATTCTCAAATGATTTTTTTTTATAATTATTTTAATAAATTCTCATATTATTTGTGTTTGCTATATATGTGTAACTCGTAGAATGATAAATTTATCATTAAATAAAATAATATAAAAATAAATGCTAAAATTATCATTCTACATAAAAAAATGTATGAAAAATGTAAATTAAAATATATAGTAATAGTGTGTGAGAATGATATGTTTAATTCAAAAATATAGTTGACATAAGATATTTTTTGTATAATACATTAATTTTTAGTTAAAAAACAGAATAAAAATTTTATTATTTAATATAGTCCAACCCACATAACGTAGATAGAATTTTTAAAAGGGTCAAGATTTATTTGAGTGAATGTTCAGCCTACATAACTTGGATAATATTGTTGTTGGAGATTAAGGTTGTATTTGGATTAAGGGAGAGATTTATAGACAAAAAGGGAAAAGGAAAGAAATAAGTGAATAGGTATTCTTAGTCAACAAGCACTTAAAAAAAAAAAATGAATAAATTTTTTTAAAAAAGGCCAATCGTAAAGTTAATTTTCATTGAAAATGTGTTTTTTAGTCTTTAATGAATTTTTTAAAATTCATGTCATTTCCTTTTCAGTTTTAGATTCCTCGAGCTATGAAGAACCAGAAAAGTAAAAAAAAAAGACAAATTAATTCAAAACTTAAAAAATTCGTGAAAAAATAAAATAAAATAAAAAATCCTTAATAAAAGGTTACAAATATAGAGATCCCTAATAAGAAACCAACTGATTTTATTTTATTAAAATGTCATCAACCCCTTCTAAATTATAAATTTTAATTAATAATAAAGTACCAGATTTACAATTACATGCTGAAAAAATAGTATAATGGACAAAATCAAAGAAAAAGGCAGTGAAATTCCAAGAGTGACACGAGAATGCTCTCATGGTGACACAATGAACCATTGTAAATTAAAAAAAATAAAAAATAAAAAAGAGATTTTTTTTAAAAAAAACACAAACTCTAAATTGTTGATTCAATATGTTGAATAGTTTAAAACTTTTTTTACTACTATAATACAACGCGCGGGATTATTTGAAGTTTAGCGTTTCAACTTTATGGTAACATTCACAAGTTGTGGATACATCTTGAATTGATATCGATGATCCGAATTAATTGGCTGGTAGAATATATTGAGATAATCATCCTTAGAGAACAATAGGTTCATCAGCAATCGGTAGCCACATAATCGGCTCGTTTTTTTTTTAATCAGGATTTATAGTTTCAGATAGGCCATCCGTTTTTTAAAAATAAATAAGATTTGTCCATGTGAGTATCAATCATTAATTCTCCGATCGACGTGATCTTTTACCCGAATAATTTTCTCACCATGTTTTTCACATTGAACAGTTCAAATTACTCAAATGGATCCGAGATAGACTCTCGTCCCACCAATTTTATAATGGAGGGAACAAATAAAGCTCCAAATATGGAGGGGACCACAATTCATTGAAGTCCCTTTCTTTCTTCATTGTGTACCAAACCTCCCACTAAACATGTGATATTATTCTAGAGGCCAATTTTTTATTTTTTATTTTAAAAAAATCTCAGATTTATATAATGTCACCTCGATTACTTGTTTTTTTTAGATGACAAAAGTGTCCACATAATTCTCATCATCCAAAAAAAATAGAGTTTTTTCAGATAATTCTCATCAAAAAACGAAAAAAATTAAAATAAAAAGAGTGTTAAGACAAACTGGGTAGGTGTTGTGTCGAGTACCGTATTATCTTCAACTCTGAGATCCACTAACGGGTCTATTAATGTGATTCAAATTTCATCATTTTAAAAAATCAAGTTGATCGGACGTAATTAACTACATGATCAAAACACGTTTGTCATAAAAAAAAATATCAACTATGATTTTAAAAATAAAAATAGCAACCTAATTTTTCTGCAATTATGATCTCCTCAACTAACCTTACGAGTAGAACGATCTAGATCACATCGTTGGGCCACGAGTGGATCCCCCATTAAAGTGACAACAATCCGGGTCTTTTCAATTCAATAACACCCATTCATATCTAAAATCCCTACGTGCATGACCAAACAAAGATTGTTTCTCTATTTGTTTCATCAATGGGGTTGAAAAGTCGATATTACACCTACACTAAAAACTAAATGGAATCACGGAATTAACACTAAATCCTGATTTTTCTTTTATTTTTCATATTGCATTGAAGCTTATAAGAGCGAACGAAACGAGCCCAGATAGTCACACCGCATCAATTCACAAAAATACCACGTCAACAATACTAAGTATCCATAACATAGTGAACGAGACTTGATAATCACACGATCCTATTCTTTATAAAAAAGAAATCCTAATTACCTAGAAAATAAATTTACGTACTAGATTCATTCTGTGTGTGACACACTTCTTAATTTTCAATCAAACACCTTTGATAGCATTTTATTCTACGGAAGACAATTTGTAGAGACAACATAGGACACGCCAAAATTTGTATAGCCATCCCTAGAGCAACAAAGTCATGGCAATGAACAATAAGGTGACCGGCAAGGCAGTGGCAGTGACCAATGGGGAGGACTTGCTTGGCGGTGGTGGAGCAGCCGTTGTGCCAGGCGGAGATGGGGAGGAAGTGGCCGTGGTAGAGACATTGATTTCTACCTTCTGACCACTGCTACAGTGCGTTCCAATAGTACAAATGAAAAAGTGCTCGCCTGTAGTATTGAGTGTGATGTTTGTGGGCCCCGTCGTTGAAATGGAGATGGGACTAGTAATGTTGCAGTCATCGAAAGCTTCCTTCTTCACTTCCGCCACGTCATGGGCATTCGTGGTGAAGTTAAAGACTGAACAGAGAACAAAATCGGAAAACAATCACTATTTATTTCGTATAAATCGAAGAAAATTGTTATATGCCACCCTTTGTTTTTTGTTTTGTTACATTTCGTGTAATTGCCTACTGGAGAACTCGTGATTGACTCGTTGTTTGAAAATATTTCGTAAATCAAATAGGAAAGTTAAGGCGATGTTTGATATCTATTTAATTTTTATTTTTATTTTATTTTTTGATATAAATATAAATTTGTTTGTATTGTTGTTTATAATTGAAAACAAAGTAAAATTACTACTATTATTTTAAAAAATATTGAAAACAATAAAAAAGAGTTTTATTTTATTTACAAAATCACATAATTTGCCTTAGGTACTTGTGACTTCTCATTTATGGACAACATTTCAGTTTTGCCTCAATAGATTGGTCCTAAAATGGTCCTCTTTGTACGGACCAAATGAGAGTGAAGCATGGTGGCCGTTTTAGAGCCAAGAGTACTTAAATTAATGCATCTAACTCAAATTAATTGTAGGGCTTGTTTGGGAGGGATTAATTTGTCTAGAATTGAGTTTGGCTTAGTATTTTTTAATATTTTTTAGTTATTTTAGTTTTTGAATTTTTTCGTCTTTAGTCGACTTTTTATTTGTTTGATCAAAATTTATATATTTTTTGTTCCTCTTAACGAAAAGAATTTGAAAATATAAAATTTTTCATCTAGTTTGGGACAAAGTTGACTAAAGATAAACAAACTCATTTTACTCGACAAACAAGCTTGATTTTTTTTTTCAAATTTAAATAAAAACTTTATGGTCTCATTTAATTCCATCCAGAGAAAATAAAAAATATATAAAATTTTGATCAAAACATAAAAACAATTCACTAAAATGAACAAACTCGAAAATCAAAATAGCAAAAAATATATATATAAAAAAAAAGCAGGACAAACTGGGCCTAATCTATTGCCTAGTCTTGCTTCTTCTTTCATAGAACTATAGACAAAATTAAATAAAGAACAAATTTTATTTTACATCCTCTAATTTTTACTTTACTTTTGTTTTCGTCTATTAGGTTTTAATTTGAACGTATTAAACTCTGAAGTTTGAAAACGGTTATAATGTAAAAACTCTATCTATATCCGTTAAAATTTGTGGAAGAAAAAAGCCATCTATCATGCTCATGACAACATTAAAGTTTTCTAATCAGTATAAAGAGGAGATTCTTTTCCTAATCAAGGGGTAAGGTGATGGCCATGGATGAAGTAAGAGAGAAGGGTGAGTTAGTAGTGGCCCTGGGGCGGCGGGCGGGCGGCGGAACCAAAATGATGAATTTATATTCTCTCCCTATCCAACCTTCTCCTTGGCCCTTGCCGGGGTCTACTGCCGCTACTATCCCTTACCTTACCATCCCCAGCCGCCGACAACCTCTTTACTACATTCATGACCCACCCAACAGTTTTGGCTTCTCTCAATCTCGACAACCATAACCACCCCGACTGTCCCCTTACTTTTAATATAATTTATTATAAATATAATTTTAATTTCCCAAAAATGAATAATTTATATTAAATTTTATAATTTTTTTAAATTTAACTTTAATTTAACATAAATTTTAGTCCTTTTAATTCCACCTAATATTCATTCTGTCTTCGTCTTTGGGTTT
>BRYE01000009.1:2215000-2220000 GCA_030159115.1 Actinidia arguta var. hypoleuca | reverse complement strand
ACAAATTTAAACAATTTACTTCTACTTCGTTGAACTCGTTTATTATTCTTTCCAAAACCTTAGGCACGGCGTTAATGAAACCCTAGGGACTGATTCTGTAATTAACACAATCTGTTCTCCATACATACAAGCACTTCGCATAATCTGACAGTTCCGACTACGGCTAAACCCTTGAAATTCGAATCCATCGCGAAACCGTCGAAATCGAAGAACTCATCGGACGATTCAACGCTCAGGCACTCAAATTCGTCGGTGAAAGATGTCGCCGTGGCGGAAGCCGGCGAAGGTACGCTGCCGGCTACGGACAAATACGCCGGCGACGACCAAGAGGAGTAAGAAAACACAGACGCAAGTCCATTGTCCAATAGAAGCTTAATCGTCACTCTTCATATACAAATCATGCAATTACAACTTCTCAACTGTAGCCTCTCTCTCTCTCTTTTCTAGAGGTGAAGTAGTTAAAGTTGTTCAAAAGGTTTGTTTTGGAGCATCCAATTTCCCTAGCACACAATCCAAACATTTTTTGGCAAAAATGTAGGCATTTGGGAGGTTTTGTTGAAGGATAAGGTAAAGTGGAGTTCATGAGGAATCCATTGCCCCGACACAAAATCCAAATAATTTTGTTGCATTGACTGGCAAGAATATAGGCCTTTGGGACTCGGGAGGTTTTGTTAAAGGATAATATGTTGAAATTTTTGTGATGATTCTTAATTTCTGATTGATAGCTCATAGTCATGGACACAACCAAGTTTCTAAAAAACCCTAGTTTTACAATAGCATTGGCTACTAAAATTTTCAAATTATATAGATTCATCAGGCTAAGTCTGAAATTAAAATCTAGTGTCCGTCCTTGAATGAGATGTTATTGGGCCTTATTCTCATTGTTTTAGTTTTAGCCAAGACAGGGTTCTTAACTTGGCTTTCTTGTTCCTGCCCAAAAATATTTGCCCATTTTTATTATTTTCACATTCCATATATAGATTTTTAGGTTGTGTTTGGATGAAAGATTTGGTGAGGGAAAAAGAAATGAAAGAGAAAAAAGTAGATGATCCAATGATCTAAAACGGTTGAATTGTTTAACTTTTTCATTTCTTTTTCTCTCACCTAATCTTTGATCCAAATACAGCCTTAAGATCACTCTTGTTAAACCGCATTTTTTTAACAAACAAAAATGCTTTTTGTTAATGCCTTCCATTTTTTCCCCCAGTTTTGCATTTTCAAATATTAGGTCAAGGTGCAGCAGCAGGGGCATAGTGGGCTACCCCCTCTTCTTCGCCGTTGCCCGTTGCCATACCTAGATTGTTTGAGTGGAAAAGTATTAGGGGAGCGTCAAGTTCTCCTTTGACATTAGTACCATACCGAGTGGGTGATATTAAACTAGACTGAACTAAATTTTAGATCCCAAAGGGGTCTTTGGAGTGATATTAAACTAGACTGAACTGAATTGCAGCCAGGTGAGTTTCATGAACCAGGTGATTATCATTATCATAATGTTTATCAATTCATTGAAAGCCTATTATACCCTGTTTGAGTGTATCCAACTTTTGGAGCAGATATACTTTCTGACCAATCGTTGATGATCTTTCATATTAATCATTTTCTTGTGTTAATGCATTGAATATATTGCTGCTCAAACGGTAGTAGGTGCTTATTCTAAAATGTTTGCTTTATTGTTGTTATATCTTGCCTAATTATAAACTTGCCATCTTCTTCTGTACACAATTTAAAAGTTTATGATATATGATCTTCATCTAGTTGTTTCTTCCTCTGATGGTATGTTCCTCAGTAAAAGTTCAATCTAGACGTCAGAGGGAGGGAGGAAGGGTTCACTTACCTGTGGTCAAACTAGACCATCCATGCAATATCACTTGTTTTGCTTTATACATGAGTCCTGTTTTGAACATTGTCATACGTTAACTCACGTATCGTTTATTTGCTTATTGGTAGAGAGGATATGTTAAATCGTTTGCTTCATGGTTTGATCTCCTTGTGATGACATAAAGAATTGATAATATCGTTAGTTGTTCTTGTGAAGAAGATGAGAGACTGCGTCGTAGCTTTCTTCAGTTTGTAATCCAAAAAAGATTGGTCCTGTTCATTTCACTAGTTCCCCAAATCTCAATGGATCTCCTAAACTAACTCAATGACGAGTCATTAGGTAACCTAGGAGCTAATAATTGCGCTTGGAACTTTAGAATTTTGTTTCGGGATGGTGTTTCATTTAGCTAAGAAATGGAAACAAAAGAAAGGGACATGGATTTAGCATAGCTTTTGTTCCCCCATAGCTAAGATCCAAATCATCGGAAAATTCTTCTTTCTTCCTCATTTGCCATAAATCCAACATCAGAAACTAATCTTTAATGGTGGATTATCAGAAAATTCTTCTTCCTTCCCCTATTGCCATAAACCCAACATCGATAACTAATATTCACCCTGTTAACCCTAATCCCACTGAAATCAATCTTCTTCCCTCGTAAAACCATTGCGGGGTGAGTACTTTGTTCGTCAATCCTTTGTTGCTTTTTGCAAACTGAATACAAAATAAGGAGGATTGTGGGTGGTGGATTAAATCCGATTGACCGATGCATCGAAAAGAAGTCTGTATACTGCTGTGGTCTGAAAAGGGCAGTTTTCACTCTTCATTTTTTTTTTTGTGAATTTACTCAATCTGCTTTGCTAACAAAAAAATTGTAATATCTGCTTTGGGGAGCTGAGTTTTCTCAAATAATACTTGGCCATTTAGTGGTGCTAATCCATATTTGGATGTTCATATTTGATGCTACTGCATGTGTCTTTGTGTTTAAGAGTCATGAAATGTAGGGGTTTCCAAAAAATCAGATGAATTGTTAAATGGGTCAAGATCGAACGCACGGTTTGGTTTGGTTCGGTTCCACGGTTTTAATGGCCCGAATCTAGTCCGAAGAAGTGGAACTGGCTATCCGGTTCGGTTTCTGTTTTTTTACTTCTAGAACTGCAGTTCAAACCAAACCAGACTGGGTTTTTATGCATATGTGTGTATCTATAAGTAACGATAGCTCTAATTTCCACCACACTGTAAGTGATCACGTCTGATGTGAACCCAATACACACCACAAACCGCTGTCTCTCTGTCATCAGATCTACTCAACACCACCCCAAACAAGGTTAAATGTTTAGCATGTTAGGTTTAATTGTTTTAGATTCTTTGCATTTGGAATTTGGATGCCAATGCTACTGAAGTTTTTTGCCAACAAGGTACGACCGGATCGAATCAAAACTTGACCATGTGTTTGGTTTGGTTCCATAAAAACTAATGGATCAGATATAGAACTATTACAGCTAATGGATCATCTATAAAACTATGTGCATGTTTGGAATAACTTATAAGCAACAAATTCTGTTTTATTCTACCTTGAAAGTTGTACAAAAGTGTTTGACACAGTTTTTCTTTTTGCTTATGGCTTTTTTCTGTATTAAAAGTTGTGCCAGAATGTTTGACACAAGCTATGCTTTTGCTTATGAGCCAAAAACAACTTACAAAAGTTAAAAAATAGTGAATTCTTGAAAGTTTTATTTTGAAACTTTTTAATTTTTGCTTTTAAATGAGCAATTCTAATGTTAGTTTAGTTATATCAAACACTCCCTATTACTATTGATTTAGTTCTTGGTTTTGTATAATTCTATTTTAATCCGGACAGTATATACTCCTAATGAAATGTGTTATCATTTTGTGTTTTAGGGGCATTGCTAGCTTTTATAGAATTCATGATCCTAATTACAAGATTATACGTCTCTCTCAATACCTTTCGGTACACTGCAATCGTGTTTGTTACTTGTCCAGATAATGTTATTTTTAGACTATAGGTGTATTGTTAAGGAATAAGCTCATTTTTAGCCTCTCCCCGCCATACCCGATGATTCAAAATATTTATCGTATAGGTTCCGTAGTGAAAGTCATTCATCTAAAAAATAAGTTTCGTTGGACATCTAGAAATACGTGAACAAATTGTATTTTGTTTTATTAAATGAACGGTACGAGATGTGTTATGAATTTTTTTTGTGCATAAATGACATTAACTATCTGGTGAACCATTCGGATCATTGGTGCGGGCCCAGGTTGAAACCCATAAGAGGGATAGGGAGAGATGAGATCTAGGGGAGATTATTCAGTGCTCTTATATCATTATTCAACATCATTCAATAAATGACACATCAACACATATCTGTCACAACTCAGACAAAACAACAGTAAATCTCACTATTTAAACCCATCCATCTAAGGTTAGAACCCCTTAGGATTTGCTCCAAGAGCACTAAATAATTTCTCGAGGTCTAGAGGGGAGCTCATGATAATGTTATCTTTAGACAGTTTTGGATTATGAATTTGCAAAGGGATATACAAGAAAAAGGAAAATAATAAAGAAACCAAAGAATAAATTTAGCCGTCTCAATTTATGATTTTCAGTGTGTGTTTGTATAAATTCATTCCAAATCTTTGAACCAAACATGACAAAAGTAAAACTATACATGTGGGAAAAGCATTGTTTGGATATGTCAATATAGCTCGACGTATACTCCCTCTGTTTTATATTGTTAATCTATTTTTATTATTTTGAATATTTTTAAAAATTGCCTATAATTTTTAATTTATATTGCTTTTGATAATTTTGTAAACTTTATCTAAAAGAACTAAATGGGATCTTTTGATTGGTGTGAGAAATTTAAAAAAATTATTCATGAAAATATATTATTTGTTAAATTGATGAAAAAACAAGAATATCTAATAATAAATATGGGACGGAAAGAGTAGTATATAACAGTAGATGGCATATTGTATAGCCACTTTCTGCTCACTTCTTTCTAGCAATATTTTTAACGTAATGAATGCAAAAAATTTAAGACTTCATGAAAAAAAATAAAAATAAAAATCATAAAACTTCATAATTTATTGTTTACATAAAATTTACATGTTGAAAAAATGCACACCAAGTGTTATGATAATTTCTTGAGTGAATTGGTGA
>BRYE01000009.1:2170000-2177500 GCA_030159115.1 Actinidia arguta var. hypoleuca | reverse complement strand
ACCCTCCTGGTAATGTTCATACCTAGGCACCTCCCACTGATTCATTTTCTCATTAAATAAGAAATATAGCCACCAAACTTCTCATTTTTGGACTTTTTCATCCACTTGAGCTTTTGATTCTTAAAACACTTGAGTTGATCTCTATTCTCATATCCCAACTTAATAATTTAGAAATCTTTCCAACTTGTTCATTTGAATCTGAATTTTCAGCAATACTAGTTTTTGTTGTGTGTTGAATAGTACTATAACATTTTTTTTCTTTAAAACCCTCTTGTACTATTATATCAGTTTAAAAAAACTTTTGGCAATTTGATTATTACAACTCAGTTTGGGCTATAGCTTTTTTGAATTAGTTGTCTTAATTTTAAAAAAAATTCATCTTAATTAGTGAATTTTTTCACCATTTGATCAAAAATTTATATTTTTCTGGGTTCTCTTGATGTAAGGAAGCTGAAAATATAAAAATATGTTCAAATTTGAAAAAATATCCACTAAAGACAAGAAAAAGTATTTCTTACTCTACAAACAAGCTAAGTTTTTCTTCTTTAGTTAATTTATTTTTAAACTTGAACAAAAATTTTATATTTTTAAATTTCTATCGTCAAGAAGACTAAAAAAGAGTATAAAACTTTGATCAAATTATAAAAAAAAAATCAACTGATTAATACGAAAAAACTCAAAACAACTAAATTATTTCAAAAAAGCTACCCCAAAAAAAGATCTTAATCTTTATGAAGTATGATTCAATTTCCTTTTCCTTTTCTTAGAAAAATCCAATATTCAAATGTATACAGCCTTATTGGTCTCTTGTTCATGCATGTTGCTTGGGCTCAATTTGAAAATTTGAAAAAGTAAAGACTTGATGAGAAATTAATAAGTTTGGTTATGAGAATTGAACCTAACATTGGAGAAGTGTTTCAGTATGTCAGCACCTAAAAGCTGACCTACTCACATACAGGCGTGAACCACAGCCACCGGATTCGGATCCTCTGAAGTGCAGTTGTGTGTAGAAGTGTTTTTGAAATATACAAAACGAAATCGTTTTTAGTCACGACCATAAAACGATATCATTTTATAGTTAATTAAAATGACGTCATTATATACACTCTAAGAACGCTCCACACCCCTACACTTCAGAGGATCCGAACTCACAACCACCACCCAAACAAGGCACGCAACATGCATGGTTAAATGTATCAAGTGTGTGTGTGTGTGTGTGTGTGTGTGTGTGTGTGTGTGTGTATTGCATGGTTAAATAACTTTAATAGTTTAATGTATTGTTTTTGGAGGCTAGCCAGTGGTTTTGAACCAACTTCCAAAAATAACGTAGGATAATTCTTGAACAAACTCACGTGATTATTTTAATTTCATTCATAGTCAGGTCGTGTTTGGATTGAGAATTTGATAAAAAAAAAAAAAAAAATGACAGGATTCAATGGTTTGATCCTCTTAACTTTTTCTTTCGTGCTTTTCTTTTTCTTCACCAAATTTTTAATCCAAACACAGCATAAATATCCAAGAAAGAAAATCTACGGTTTTGTTTGGACTAGATTTTTTTTAATGATTTTTTTAACTGCTTCTTTTTTTGAGTTTTTTCACTTTTAATGAATTTTTTTAGCTGTTTGATCAAATTTATTGTGCCTTGGAGCATTTTCATTGGTTCAATAGCTAAATGATTAGCTCTTGTTGCTATAATTTAGTAATGAACAATGTCAAATTGTTATATTTTAGCAATGTTGTTCGGCTCATACAAATTCTTATTTTTTTATTTTCTTTATAAAGTGTCACATCAAAATGCTATTTGTGGGCCACACAATCAAAATCAAAATCAAAATCAAATTAATGGTGTGCATAATTTGAAATCTCTAATATTTTAGCTGTAACCACTAAAATATCTTTCTCGATCTAATGCGACACATAACTATAGTTAAGGCCTCATTTGAGTTAACTAAAAATAATAATTTTTTATTTTAATTTTTTTAAGTAAATTGTAATAAAAAAAAATCAAATTTGTTGTTTGAGGTATCTAAAAAAACTAGTTAGTTTTTTTTAAAAACCTACTTCAGACACACCAAATAAAATTTTAAAAAAAATCAATTCAACAAGAAAAAATTATCACAAACACACCAAAAGAAAACCTTGACTAAAATATTCAAAAATGATGAAAAATAAACTTACTCCAAACAAAGGCCTAAATCCTGACAAGACTTTTATATATGTCTCTCACAATTGACATTAAAATTTGACTTTTTAACCATAGGTGATGATTATAGTTATCCAATCACTGAAAATAATCTCTCTCACCATCAGATGAATTGGACAGAGAAAGAGAGAGAACCAGATGAGGTTCATGCATGCAGGGATGAAGTCAAAAATTATGTTCAGAATGTTAAGATAATTAAAGAAAGGGTTTTGTTATCGATCGTCATAAGAACAGCCGTTAAAGAATACAAAATGATCAAAAAAATTAATTTTCGATATATTTTTATAGATTTTTATATTTTTGTATACACTATCGACCGTCCTAAAGGCGGTTTATAGCATTTCCCTTAAAGTCTAATTTTAAAAAAAGATAATTTCTTACATAAGCTTAAAAAAAATATCAAGAACACTAATAAATCTATATCATTCACTTTACTATTTCATTTAATTTATATAAATTATCTTTATGATTTTTTTTTTAAGTTAAAAATAACAAATGATATTTATATACCCAGTCAATTATTGATATTATTACTCAATATGCAAAATAAGTGAGATTCATGTTTACGTAGAAATTCTCATAAAATGGTGGATCAATTAGTTGGTAAAATTCTGCCAATGGTAAAATTGAGAAAACTTAAGAGGAATTATTCTGTATTATTAATGAATTATAAGGGTACTATAAGAATTTTAATAAAGTTGGAGGGGGCTGTGGCCCCCATCCTTCCCCCCACCCCCCCCCACCCCCACTCACTTTGTGCATGCATACCATTTTGGAAAGTTATGTGAATTATTAGGATAATGAAGCTATAAGATGTTCATTGAATTATGAATATGAGTAGGCCCTAAACCTATGTACTATGGGCAGAAATAAAATAATGTGAATGAGAAAACAACTATGTCTGTCGGTAGATTGGATAAAATCTAGATCTGATTCGAATAAATTTGAATCTATTAATAAAAATTTGATCTGAAAATTCATATAATCGAGATCTAGTTGATTCGTATTTTTCGGATTGAAACTGTATTTTTTAGATTCGGATTTGGATATCCCTTTTTGAATCCGATTCAATAAAAATTTATAATTTTTTTCCCATTTCAAAATTTTCATACTTTGAGTTATTGTTTCAAAAAAAAAATGAAAAACAGATCGGATTGAATTTTCGAAATCGAATATCCATTTAAAATGGATTTGGATTCAAATTTGGATTAAACTAAACGGATTTACAAATTCAAATTTATATTTTTTGTTATCATATCAGATTTGAATTTTCATGGATTTAATCCAAATTTAATCCGTTAAGGAGCTTAGTGAGAACTTAAAAAGAAAAATTGTTACAGAGGGGCTAGGTTCATTGGATCTCTCTTTGAATGGCTCTGATCACTTTCTCTCAGTTCCCATTTGTCATCAGTTCTTTCACATTAGTCCTTTGGGAACAAATTCTTATAAGGTGGGACTAACTATATACATGTATAATTATATGTGTCTCAAACGAACTTCGGCACATGGACCATTGAACTTGCTTCATAGAGATAGCTTGATAGCAGTGGCAAGCGATAGCTCGGTAACAGTGACTACCATAGCAAGACCAAAATCCACAATTATATATTTTGTCCCCTTACATATGGCAAATAGATAGTTTTTCTTTTCATTAATTTATGGAAGGATTAATTCTGATGAGTGATGACTCTGACTTGTCTTTATAGCAGCACTGAAAGTAAAAAGATAAAGAGAGTTTTTTTTTTTCACATTTATAGAGATTACTTCTCATGACTTTAACTTATCTCTAGGGTCAGTTGTGTCTAGTTATTTTTTAGATTTTTTAGTTAGCTGCTTTGATTTTTTTTTTTAAAATAAGTCAATATTTCATATATAAGTTTATTTAGTCATTGTGAAAATAAGTTCAACCCTTATTAATAAGTTTTTAAATAGAACGTTGACATATTTTTTAATGTTTTTTTTATATACATAAAGACATTAAATTTAAGCACGTGGATAACACGTAATCGATTTACACCACTATTTCAAACAGATTAATAATGGAAGATGATTAAATAGTTTTAAACAAGACCATTTTTATAAAAGATTAGAAAAAGGGTAATAACATTATTTAAAAATACAATATATTTTTTAAAATAATTACTTTTTAGATTTCTGTGAGATTTTTTAATTAAATGCAATAATTTACTTTTTAAAAAAAATAAAAACCAGGTAAAAATATTTTATTTCTGTTTTTAGTGAAAAAAAAATTCAAATCAGATAATTTTTTTATATTTTCGGACTCCTCTCGTCAAGAGGACCGAAAAATACAAAATCTCAATCAAACGGTACAAAAAAATTCTCTAACAATAAAAAAAAATCAAAAAATTAGAGTACCAAAAATGCTAACCTAACGAGGGGCTTAGTATCAGTTAAGGGATATTTTTCCTAAGCCAAAATTAGAAAGCTAATAAAAAAATACAAATAAAATTGATCCAAACAAGAGTATACCATCGACAAGATTTTATCCTTGGAGAGTCGAATGCACATACAAAATCTAAAAATTATAATATACATAATAAATACAATAATAATTTCTACATTGAGGTGGCGAACTTATATATATAATTTAAAAATATTAATAATTAATTCTACTTTAATTTTTTTTAGATCTTGAGGTGACAGTCGCCCCTAACTATCCCGTGGTCCATCCGGACCACAAAGCATGCTTTTGCATCCCTATGTTTTGATATCAACTAAAAATACATTGATTTTTCTTCCTTTTTTCCCCCCCAAATTAAGAAATAAAATACTCATCTAAACAACATCCTAGAAAGCTAGTACCACCTTTGATTGATCCTAATATATAAACAATAATTTCATTTTTATGGCCAAGTAGGAGAAAATAAAATAGATAATTAATCCTCGAGCCCTAAAATCCAGCTAATTTGATTCTAACCGCAATTTAAAGCCATATAAAAAAAATTACTAACAAACTTAATTAACAATAAATCTTGCGAAAACCTCGTGAAAAGGCGATAATCGACACGATATCGCAACTTGTTTATTAGAAGCTATGTGTTTGTTTATTTTTAATTTGTATGCTCAAACAAATCGTGCGTAACCCGAATCTTGATTAATTAATTCAGATCTTGTATATATAAGACGCGTCGGCAAATCTATATAAAAAATATAAAAAATAATCATGATAAATTAAAATGGTCAAATGAGTCTGTGAAATTTGGAATGATTGGAAGACTAGATTCATTGTAGTACCAAGAATTGGGTGATCAAGTTGTTTGTTATTTATATTATGTCTTTAAGTGGGGATTATTATATGGTTTTGGGGGAAATGAAATTTTTGTAATTAATTAATTATTATAAATCATTTTTTTTTTGTGTGTGGGTGAAGCAAGGACGGAGGGAGTAAGGGGTAAGTGAATTTAATTGACCTCATTAGAAAAAAAATTACACTATAAGTTCACAAAAAGATTATACTATTACCCCAATAAAAATATATACTACTTTGATCCCACTAAAAAATTTTTTTTTACTATTATCTCATAATTATATATAATATTATAATGTTGACCCTATTAAATTAATATTCTGGCTCCGCTCTTAGGGTTAAGTGTATATTAATTTTATTCATGCTTTAAAAAATAAGTTCACAAAAAAAATTACACTATTACCCCAATAAAAAAAATACACTACTTTGACCTCACTGAGAAAAAAAATTATACTATTATCATATGATTATATATAATATTATAATTTTGATCCCATTAAATTAATATTTTAGCTCCACTTATGAGATGAAGTGTATATTAATTTTATTTATGCATGCTTTAATTATTATAAAGCACATTCATGTACTTGAATATGCTTTTCTTCGACATTTTGTACAAAATTGGTGCATGCATTTGTACCTTGACAAAACCCTTTGAGAATATGCCTTTATGGGCATTGAAATATTGCGGATGGGTGTGAAGTATCAATTTTAGGCATAATTTGTACTTCCTCCGTACCCTTTTAACGGTCCGTTTTTGGAATTTGATTTTTTTGAGGAATTTTTTAAATTTCTGATTTGTCCTTTAATATATATTTATTTTTACGCGTGAAATTCAACTTCCTCCGTCACCTTTTAATTGTCCATTTTTAAAAATTTAAATTTTTAAAAAATCTTTTAACTTCCTAATCTACCATTCAATACATATATTCATTTTCACGCGTAAAGTTCAATTTTTCATGTGTGATTCTTCTTTTTTAAGAATATAATGAAGTTTATTCAACTTTCAATGCATTTTTTTGAGAATATAATAAAATTTTATATTTTATTATACTTTATTGAAACTTGAAGTTTTAACCTCATTATTTGAATTTAATTAAAAAATGATAAAAGAAAAATGCTAGTATATTTTATCTATCAAAAGTAAAAAATGAATAATTATTTAGAAATAACCAATAAAAAGAATAGCGGACAATTAATGCCCAATTTGGCCTATTAATTTTTTGTCTTTAGTGAACTTTTTTCGACGATTGATCAAAATTTTATACTTTTTTAATTTTTCTTAAAGAGAAGAATCCAAAAATATAATTTTTTTTATCTATTTCTAAAAAAGTTCACAAAAAAACAAAAAAATCCACTAAGAGTCACTCTCCTATTTGCAAAAGTTTAAATTAAAATTGGGAAAATTACACTGATTTCCCCTGATGTTTATGTTTAATACAAGTCCTCTCCTCGCCTTTTGAAAATTACACTAACCTCTCCTGTCAGTGTTGGTCTCCTAACTGGAGTGACAGAACCACTATAATGACCTTGATACCCTCAGGTAAACATAGAAATTGCCATATCACCCTTTTAAACTCCCACCCCTCTACCTCTGTCCTCCCTCTCATTCGGATTTGGATTCAAATTTGGATTAAACTAAACGGATTTACCAATTACGAATTCAGATTCATATTTTTTGTTATCGGATCATATTTAAATTTTCATGAATTTAATTCGAATTCAATCCATTAACAAGCATAGTGAGAACGTAATAAGGTTCATTGGATCTCTGTTTGAATGGCTCTGATCACTTTCTCTCAGTTCCCATTTGTCATCAGTTCTTTCACATTAGTCCTTTGGGAACAAATTCTTATAAGGTGGGACTAACTACATATATGTATAATTATATGTGTCTCGACCGAACTCCAGCGTAAGGGATCATTGAGTTTGCTTTATAGCGATAACTCAATAGTGATGCCTACTCTGGCAAGATCAGAATCCATAATTGTATATATTGTCCCCTTACAAATAGCAAGTAGATAGTCTT
>BRYE01000009.1:2017500-2025000 GCA_030159115.1 Actinidia arguta var. hypoleuca | reverse complement strand
TACACATGTAGACAATCATTTTCTCAATGATTGCCTAAATGAGCCAGAGAAACTCAAATCCTCTCTTTTTTTCCTTTTTTTCTTCTTTCTTCAGGAGACAAGATAAAAGTAATTTTATAACCAATTATGATTCAATTCCTCGTGGCCACCAAGCTCATTGTAACAAACAAATCAATTAGGGCCAGCTCAGTTGGTAAAAATCTTTTTTTATATATATATATATATAATAAATAAGCCATATGATAGATTGTTCAAACTTAATTGAAAAACTTAATGAGCTTTAAATTTATGATCGAGCTTAGTATGTTTATTACTCGAACCGATTTCGAATGAGCTTTAACCGAGTCGAACTCGAATAACTTAAAATTTTTAAACATTATAATCTTATCAAGGCGAGTAGTAGAGTATTCAAAATTGGTTTGAAATCTTAACAAACTTAAAAAACATGTTGGAACTTGGTTTGTTTTGGTAACAAACCAAACTCAAACAAGCTTTTACCGAATCAAAACGAGCCAAATTTGAACAACTTGATTTGTTTATCACCCCTACTCTCACTTCCAGTTTGAATATTCAACAGCTAGACAACTTGCATGATTTCATTTTTTTAGTTCTGAAACTATTTTTATTCTCAAAAACAAATATGAAAAGGATACAAGATGACATAATTGGCATTATAAGTTTGCTAAGTGGACCTAGCTGAGATTATTCATTTTCACCCCTAAAAAGCAAGTTGAAAAAATAGTCTGGGACATGCATATAAAGCCATCAGTTTGGTCATCCAAATACTGTTTTGACCCACACACAAAAAAAGTACGTAGCACAACATTTAGGATACCTTTAGGAAAGAAATATTATCGGTCCATATTATTTCAAAAAATGTTATCGAGCCTCCACTTCAGTAACTGTCAACTTATTCACCGAGACGAATTCCGAATTTTCAGATAAAGTGGCATTATTGGCACTTACAATAGAAGCGAGAGGACGTTGCCTAGGGGTAGGCAGAGCCACCGATTTGTTGGTAAGCATGGACAAGGCCTGGGACATGGTTGGTCTATCTTCAGCACTCTCTTGTACGCACAAGAGACCGATCTGAACACATCGCATAACTTCAATTCTCGGCCACGAATCAGCTAGGGCTGAATCCATCAGCTCCAAACTTTTTTCTTCAATCCAAAGTTCCCATGCCTGAAAAGTTACCATTAATAAAAAAAAAAGAGATACACTACTAACATTAAAAAAAAATTGAGAAATTTGCAAGAAGACTAAATCCAATTGTGGTTACTCACGTATCCTAGTAGGTTCATACAACAATCGGAGTAATGGAAACTGAGAATATTTCTCTTGCCGCTTAATATCTCTAGCATCATGACTCCGAAGCTAAATATATCCGACTTGACGGAGAAAAGACCATTCATGGCATACTCAGGCGACATATAACCACTGCCACCACATTTACCAAACATTTAATTACACAAAATAGAATGAATTCAACATCTAAGATTGCATTGGATTAAGTAATGAAATAGTCCAACTTTAATTTGATTTAATATTTTAGTTCTACTTTTCAAGAATTGTTCCAAAAATGAACTTTAATAAAACTCATCTTCACACTATTTATTGAATTTTCCACTTTAGAATTATCAATGTACCTCCAAAAGTTAGTCTTCCGACAATTTTATCTAGTTCCAACTTTGAATCCATTCATTTCAAATCCACTGATCCAAATGAAGCTTAAGGTTGTGTTATCATGAATTCGTGGAGCGATTTATGCGAGAGAGAAGAAGATAAGAAAATAATGAATTGAAGTAGCTAACTTTATTCTTTATTTTTTCATAATTTTCTTTTTTTGTAGATGAAACCCTAACATGATTCAAAATATGCATGTTTAAGAAAAGACACATCACTTACTATGTCCCGACAATTCTATTTGTGTTTGCTCGAGATTCGTTCTCTTGGAAAACTCTAGCCATGCCAAAATCAGATATTCTCGGGTTCATTTCGCTATCCAACAAGATGTTGCTTGTTTTCAGATCTCTATGAATGATTCTTAACCTCGAGTACTTGTGGAGGTAGAGAATCCCTTGGGCAATCCCTTCGATGATGCAGAAACGTAATTTCCAATCCAGTAAAGCTCGTTTTGTGGCATCTGTATCATATAAAGGAACATGAATATACAAACGGAAACAAAATGGATTTGAAGGAAACAAATATACAAACCGAAAAGAAATGAATCCAAGCTATTGTTTGGCAAGTATTCGTATATCAAAATCCTCTCCTCCCCTTCAATGCAACAACCAAGAAGTCTAACAAGATTCCGATGTTGTAGCTTTGAGATCAATATGACCTCATTCTTGAACTCCACCAATCCTTGGTGAGAGCTTCTGGAGAGCCTTTTGACTGCAATGTCTTGCCCATTAGCCAATTTACCCTAATAAAACTCAACTTGTTATGAAGATGCATATTTCTAAAATGGAGATATGTAATATCAATATGCACGTAGAAATAGTAATGGAGTCTTAATGGGCAAAGTTCAGAATTGAATCCAACTGGAAAGGCTCAAACCTCCATCGCCTGAACTCCCTTTCTCCCTATCTCAATGCACTCCAGCAATACCATCTTGTCTTAAGGTTCGTGTGTTTCGAAATTCACACCGCATCTCACGGTTGTGAGTGCAATGGGATAGGGAAATGGAGAGTTTTGGCGACGATGATACTTGGCCCCACTAGATGTTTATTCCACCACATCTAGAGGTGGCTCCTAACTCTAATACCATTTATCTATGAAACACAGACAATTCAAATTAGTCGACGTATCTGTGTCTGACATGTGTTGAATGCATGGCATCTTGATTTTTTTAGTTTTCTTGTTTAATCGGACACGTTTGGGATACTTGACGAACACGCATGTCCTTTCTCCGGACATGCGTGTCCATGTCTATGGCCAAGTTTATGTCTGTGGCTATGTCCATGTCTATGTCTATGTCCTTGTCCACATGTGCTTCTAAAATAAAAAAATGTTGCAATTTGAAAATGTTAAAAAGCCATAAAAGACTTACTAGAAATATTTTGCAATTCATTTGACTTCACATTGACTTGCTTAATGTGTCAAAGGTAGGGTTATAAATTATATTGTCATTTCTTTTGTTGTAATAAACTTATTGTACTTATTAATCTAATAAGATTATCGAGATGCATTGAACTAAACCAAATCTGAGCTTTCATATCTTTTTTTTTATATAGATACTTTTAATAATTCTATTTATTCTTGAAAGATATGTATTTAATATATTTTATTCAACATATCCTCAATATGTCCATGTCTTAATTTTTAGAACAATTACGTGTCCACGTGTCCGAATTCGTGCTTCTTAGCTATTTATTAAGTGAGAAGCCATTTGGTATGATTCAGTTTTCGATGTTGTATATACTTTTACTATTCTAAATTTGTCGTCTCAAATAAGTTTTCATGGGGTCGCTAGTTGGAGTCCTTTCAGGGCAGTTAGAGATTTGCTTGACCTTTAACTTTAGGGCTTCCAGATTGGTCTATCTTGAACTCAATTGGGTTGGACGGGGATGCTAGACTATCAAAATAATAATAATTTGAAGTATTTGGTTTTGAGTAAATGTAAGAACAATTACGTAAATGGTTCAAGAATTGCACACTTTATAGTATTTTTTTCGGTACCTTATAGACTGGCCCAAAACCACCCCGACCAATCTTATTGGCAGCAGAGAAGTGATCTGTAGCAATTTCTATGCTAGAAAGACTGAACAAAGGTAATTCACGATCCTTTGTTCGACTCCACTCTGGCATTTGTGCATTGCTGAAGTCCCCTATAGCTGCTAGACCATTGCCCAATTCATGCATTAATGTCTCTGTACCCTGGCCAAACCTATCTTGGCTTCTTTCACTATTATCTGGTGAATACAAAAGAAAATTTCTCTTTAGAAAGTAGTTTTTTCACCTCTCAGTGATTCTATAGAAAATCATGCATATGACAAGGTAAAGTACCTGCAAAGTTGCAATTTCTCCATCTTAGATAGCATAATACGGATACTAGCATGAGAATACACACAGTTACTACCGGAGCACCAATCATTAGCCAAAAAGGTCTCTTTCTGGGAGTACCCTGACTTTCTGTGGAGAAGAGGGCAGAAACATGAAGTTACAAGATTTTGCCATCTTAAAAATGAATATAATGCAATTTCCCCGTGAAAAAAACAAAGATTTAACAAAAGACAGTAACAAATCCACTATATTGTTTTACGTCAAGCAATACGTGGAGTAACTCCTTGTATAGAAGTCAAACAAGATGTTTCAGTGAATAGAGTCATTAAGTTCCCATTGATTACACACAAGGAAAAACACCTTCCATTTTTTTGGGTATTATTGACATCCGGAAAAAAATTGAGTGAGGCCAAAGGGAGTGAAGAGACTCATAGAATGAAAGTGGCAAAAAGAATTTTACATAGTTTTTTTAACCCACAAACAAGATCTTACATCTCGATCGGAAAAGGAAATTGGCAGAGTGATGCATGATTGAAAATATATCTCAAATTGGTAAGAAAGATGCTTAGTGTGAGTAAGGCTTACCTGTTGCTACCACGTTTCGAATGTAAAACACTTCTCCAGAAAAATCTAGCTTCTGGTCATCAGAAAACTTACATCCTGATCCATTAGATGAGGCAGAACCATATGAATTACAAGAACAATTTCTCCTACATATCTCCATGCAGTCAGCGATACCCAGGCTGAAATTATTTAAGAAATTCCAAGAATTCATTTCTCCCCGAGTCTGATTAAACATATCACCACTCTTGCAGTTTGATGTCTCAATAACAGCACACCCTACTGCAGGCTTGTATTCCAGTTTGTCAGTAACCCAGCAATATATGTCAGTGAAGGACGACAGTCGATCCGATGTCATCTCAACCATGCGGATGTTGCCAGATGAGCCCATCTCAATCCAAGAGGATAGGTTGTTATCATTAATGGTATAAGTGAAATAGCTATGGCTCTCATTTGAAAAGTAACTGAAATCGAATTTTGAATATGGAAAATAGCTAAAATTGTACCCGTTCCATATCCCACTCCGCCAATAAAGAACCCCTCTTTGCCAAATCACAAGTTGCTTTGTGTTGTTTGGATCAACACCAAAAGTAAAAGTTCCAGGAGTTGGAACCTGTTGGCTTACAAATGAAGTGAGGAGTCGATGTTGTGGTTGTCCTGTATTTAAGTCAAACATCCCTATTTTCATGCCCGGTAACCAAGTATCGAACGGGTAATCAAAACTTTGCCACAGGATATGCTCTCCTGATCTGAAAACTAAATTCCCTGAATCAAGTAACGTTGCACTTGTGTTGTTGCTTATAGCAGGCTTACCAGCACTTATGGTGATAAAGATCCCATTAGAGTCGGTGAGCACCAGGTTCCCATCAACGGTGATGTTCAAGATTCCAGAGGTATCTGTTAAGGGAATTCTGATGTTAGCAACCCATACAAATTTTATCCCTACTAACCTGTCGTTCATGTATTGAATTCCCAAGTAGCGCACGTTGGCCACGTGTGGGCTAGAGAACAGCAACCGAAATAGCTTGTTTGGTGACTCCAAAAATTCCCAGTCCCTCATTGTCTGGCCAACTGTTAGTGTATCTGCTGCATGCAAACGTTGAACGCAAATGAACCAAAAGACGACTAAGCAAGAAAGGATGACCTTAAAGTACTCTGTCCTTCTCATTCTGACCATCGCTGAAGTAGTTAACACAAGCTAGTTTCTCCCTTAAAAAGCCATTACTGAAAATAAGATCATATAACATATGCTTACAAGTTAAATGCCTGGTGGTTGGCTGCAACTTCTGTTCATTTCCATGGGCAGATCTAAACAAAAACTTTCAAACTGGCAATAACTGGATTGGAAAAAAGGGGGGAAGCAATAGTGTTCACCAGGACTTTCAGAAATTGCCTGTGTGTGAATGTTGGTATGGGATCCTTCATGTTCATTTCCCATTGCACTTTCAGCGCAATAGTGTTCACCAAGACCAAGACTTCAGAAGAGTCTAATAAAACGCGCACAAATTGCTTGTGTAGGAATGTTAGCATGGGATCCTTCATGTTCATTTCCCAATGCACTTCAGCCGTATATTACTTGTTTTGTGAGAATCTTTGTCACCTTCTCTTCCTTGCACATTTCCCTGCATCAGAAATCTTCACAATATACATTTAGTCATGGTGAAAACAACCTTTTTTGATTTTCTAATGCCAAATATGAGTCATAATTAAAAATTTTGGTTTGTACAATTGTGAAACTGAAACCTATACTTCTTATAGAGAAACTGAATGGTTTGGTTAGAAGAAATTCAATTCCGTTTTCAATTTTTTCAGGGCAAATTTTTGTGCCTCTAAAAAAATCCACTAATCATCAAATTTCAAACCCAAAAATGTAACAAAACACCTGACTATTTTGAATGATTTTTAAATAGAGGAGCAGATTTAAATCTATAATGGATGATAAGATTTATAAAACATGGCGTGTCTTATATAATTTTGGTTGGGTTCGGCTTGGTTCGGTTTTAAATGATTGGAGAGACAATACAAAAACTGAACCTAACCGAAAAAATCAATTTTTAAAAACGTAAAATCAAAAGCGATTGACCAGTTTTACAAAACCAATTCTAACCTAATATTTCGGTCAATTTAAACCTAACTTTTCGGTCAATTTTTTGCCTCTTTGATTGTTTGCGTTGGATATGTGGGGTACAATTGGAATTCAAAGCGTGTTGCCAACCTTATTTTTAAGGTCATAATGACCCCCAACTGAAAGAATTTGTGGCCGGTTTCGAACAATTTTCTTTGGAAAAATTACATAATAACCCTTGGGTTTAATAATGGAAATAAATTAAATTATACAGTTTTAATTATAACAAATCGAATCTTGTAGTTCTAATACAGCAACAATTAAATCATCCATTAGTCTCCGTCCACCTAGGATTCATGGGACCCCACCCTAAATGCACTTGAACCACGTTGTATTGAGTTTCCCCCTTTTTACAAGCCTAATTGGACAATTCTCATTCCAAAATGGCATAAAATAACAATACAAATTTGTTCTCTTTAATACAAATACAACATTCAAACTTCCTAATTTGTATTGTTAATTGGCTCAATCACGGCTTTAAAAATGGGTAGCCCTATATGAAGTTGTTTTCGTACGTTTTGCGTGGGAATCAGTTGTTTTTATTAGTCTTAGGAAGACGGAGATTAACGAATGATTTAAATTGTTATCAGATTAAAACTATAGAGTTTAATTTGTTATAATTGAAACTATAGGATTTAGGGGGTCAAACTCTAGGATTTGTTTTGTAATTTTCCCAGGTTCATTTTATGATGAGACGAGGTCACTAAATGTGGAGACAGTGGAGTCAACAAATTTGAAGTTTCGCCTTAGAACTTTTCTTATGAAATTTTGGTTAATTTTGTCTTTTTCTGATAGAGAGAGAGAAC
>BRYE01000009.1:2010000-2012500 GCA_030159115.1 Actinidia arguta var. hypoleuca | reverse complement strand
CTATGAATAATTCTTAACCTCGAGTACTTGTGGAGGTATAGAAGCCCTTGGGCAATCCCTTCGATGATGTAGAAACATAATTTCCAATCCAGTAAAGCTCGCTTTGTGGCATCTGTATCAGATAAAGGAACATGAATATACAAACGGAAACAAAATGGAATTGAAGGAAACGAATGTACAAACCGAAAAGATATGAATCCAAGCTATTGTTTGGCAAGTATTCATATATCAAAATCCTCTCCTCTCCTTCAATGCAACAACCAAGAAGTCTAACAAGATTCCGATGTTGTAGCTTTGAGATCAATATGACCTCATTCTTGAACTCCACCAATCCTTGTTGAGAGCTTCTGGAGAGCCTTTTGGCTGCAATGTCTTGCCCATTAGCCAACTTCCCCTAATAAAACTCAACTTGTTATGAAGATGCATATTTCTAAAATGAAGATATCTAATATCAATAGGCACATAGAAATAGTAATGGAGCCTTAATGGGCAAAAAGTTTAGAATTGAATCCAACGAGGATGGCACAAACCTCCGTCCCAAGAACTCCCTCTCTCCCTATCTAGATGCACTTCCAGCAATACTATCTTGCCTTTGGTTCATGTGTTTAGAAATTCACAACGCATCTCACGGTTGTGAGTGCAATGGGATAGGGAAATGGAGAGTTTTGGGGACAGATGATACTTGGCCCCACTAAATGTTTATTCCATCACATCTAGAGGTGGCTCCTGACTCTAATACCATTTATCAATGAAACACTGACAATTCAAATTAGTTGACGTACCTGTGTCCAATATGTGTCGGACATTTGGTGTGTCCATTTTTTTTATTTTTTCTTGTTTAATTGTACACGTTGGGGATACATCGCGTACACACATGTCCTCCCTCCAAACATGCATGTCAGCGTCCGTGGCCAAATCCATGTCCTCCCTTCGGACATGCTCCTAACTCTAATATCATTTATCTACGAAACACAGACAATTCAAATTAGTCAGCGTATCTATGTCCGACATGTATCGAACGCGTGGCATGTCAATTATTTTTAATTTTCTTGTCTAATCAGACACATTGGGGATACACGACAGACACGCGTGTCCTTTTTTTGGACATGCGTGTCCATGTCTGTGGCCAAGTCTGTGTCCATGGCTATGGCTATGGCTATGGCTATGTCCTTGTCCGTATGTGCTTCTAAAATAAAAATGTCACAATTCGAAAAGGTTAACAGGCCATAAAATACTTACTACAAATATCTTGCAATTCGCTTGATTTCACATTGGCTTGCTTAATGTGTCAAAGGTGGAGTTATAAATTATAATGCTCATTTCTTTTGTTGTAATAAATTTTTTGTACTTTAATCTAATAAGATTAATGAGATGCATTGAACTAGACCAAATCTGAGCTTCCAAATCTTTTATTTTTTTGTGTGTATAGACACTTTTAATAATTTTATTTGTTCTTGAAAGATATGTATTTAATATATTTCATTCAACAAGTCATCGATATGTCCATGTCCTAAGAATAATTACGTATCCACGTGTCCATATTCGTGCTTCTTAGCTATTTCTTAAGGGAGAAGCCATTTGATATGATTCAGTTTTCGATGTTATATATACTTTTACTATTCTAAATTTGTCCTCTCAAATAAGTTTAATCAATTCAAATAGGTTTTCCTAGGGTCGCTAGTTGAAGTCCTTTTAGGGCAACTAGGAATTTGTTAAACCTTTAACTTTAAGACCCCCAAATTGATCTCTCTCGGACTCAATTGGATTGGACGGAAATAATAGACTATTAAAATAACAATAATTTGATGTGTTTGGTTACGAATAATTGTAAGAATAATTACATAAATTGTACATGAGTTGCGTATGTACACATTTTATTGGAAAAATAGCAAGCCATGTAATTCTTGATCCTATAACCGATATTGACTTTTCTACGTCGGATGTATAATTTAGCAAGACAAAGCAACATGACAATCTACTTTAGCAAAAGATAAAATGCATAGAGAGAAAGGTCGATTGCCGTTAACTATTTTTTTGGGTACCTTATAGACTGGCCCAAAACCACCCTGACCAATCATATTCGCAGCAGAGAAGTGATCTGTAGCAATTTCTATGCTAGAAAGACTGAACAAAGGTAATTCACGATCCTTTGTTCGACTCCACTCTGGCATTTGTGCATTGCTGAAGTCCCCTATAGCTGCTGGACCATTGCCCAATTCATGCATTAATGTCTCTGTACCCTGGCCAAACCCATCTTGGCTTCTTTCACTATTATCTGGTGAATACAGAAGAAAATTTCTCTTTAAAAAGTAGTTTTTCTCCTCTCAGTGATTCTATAAAAATCATGTATATGGCAAGGTAAAGTACCTGCAAAGTTGCGATTTCTCCATCTGAGATAGCATAATAAGAATACTAGAATGAGAATACACACGGATACTACCGGAGCACCAATCATCAACCAAAGAGGCCTCTTTCTGGGAGTACCCTGACTTTCTGTGGA
>BRYE01000009.1:1990000-1992500 GCA_030159115.1 Actinidia arguta var. hypoleuca | reverse complement strand
TTTTGGGACCCTAAATTTTGAAATTTTGGGGCGGCCTTAGGCCATGGCTTGGTGGGCCTTGGCCCAGGGGCCGGGCTGAACCCAATCCATATGGATTGAGCTCATTCAGCCCAACAACAAGTCCATATTAAGCGAGTACGGCCCATCGACAAACTTTCAGTTAGTCAATACGACTCAAACTCATTTTGTCCCCTTACACTTTATATATGTATATTATTAGTTGGTAATATTACACCATCATTGTCACGTGATATCACCATTGCAATAAAAATTTTATTGGTTCTAGGAGAACCAAGATGGCGATGAATCCGGTATGGATAAGGGTTTCTTATCCAAATTCAATTCAACTCAATCTCTCGTCTTAGACCCAAATCATGTTGTGGTTTTTCTATCCACCCCACGCCTACCCTAAACTTTACGAGGTGTGAGGATTGAGTAGAGAAGTTAGATTTTTTTATGTTTAGTTTACAAAATATTATTCTTTTTACTATTTTATTTAAATATTGATCAATTCAACTCAATCTCTCGTATTTTTTTATGCCTGTGTAGGAATTTTGGTATGGGATCCTTCCTGCTCATTTCCAAATGCACTTCAGACGTATATTACTTGTTTTGTGAGAATCTGTCACCTTCCTCTCTTCCTCGCACATTTCCCTGCTTCAGAAATCTTCACAAAATACATTTGGTCATGGTGGAAAAAACCTTTTTGGATTTTCTAATGCCAAATAAGTCATAATTGAAAATTTTGGTTTGTAAAATTGTGAAACCAAAACTTATACTTCTCATATAGAAAATTCAATTCGGTTTTGATTTTTTGTAGGGTTTGTTTTGAATTTTTGTAGGGTTTTTTTGGTGGGCGAAAATTTTGGGTCTCTAAAAACATCCACTAATCATCAGATTTTAAACCCAAAAATGTAACAAAACGGCTGAGATTAATGTCTCTATTTTGAATGATTTTTAAATAGAGGAGGAGATTTAAATATATAATGGACGATAGGATTTATAAAACATGTTGTGTCTTATATTATTTTGGTTTGGTTCGATTTTAAATGGTTTGAGAGACCATATAAAAATAGAACCTAACCAAAAAAAATTAATTTTTAAAAACGTAAAATCAAAGCGATTGACCAACTTTACAAAACCAATTCTAACCTAACTCTTCGGTCAATTTCTTGCCTCTTTGATTGTTTGCATTGGATATAGGGGGTTGAATTGGAATTCAAAGCACGTAGCTGACCTTATTTTTAAGGTCGTAATGAGCCCCTAACCAACGAATTTGTGGCCGGTTTGAACAATTTTCTTTGGAAAAATTACATAAAACCCCTTGGGTTTAATAATGGAAATAAATTAAATTATATAAATTGAATTATAACAAATTGAATCATATAGTTCTAATTCGACAACAATTAAATTATTAATTAATCTTCATCCACCTAGGATTCATGGGACCTCACCCAATGCACTTAAACCATGTTGTATAGTGTTTCCCCCTTTTTTATAAGCCTAAATAGGACAACTCTCATTTCAAAATGGCATAAAATAACAATACAAATTTGCTCTCTTTAATACAAATCCAATACTGAAACTTCTTAATTTGTATTGTTAGTTGATTCAATCACGGCTTTAAAAATTGGTAGCCTATACGAAGTCGTTTACGTTAGCTTTAGGGAGACGAAGACTAAGGGATGATTTAAATTGTTACCGAATTAAAATTATATGATTTAATTTGGTAGAATTGAAACTATAGAATTTATATGGTCAAACTCTAGGGTTTGTTTTATAATTTTCCCATTTCATTTTATGATGCCACGAGGTCACGAACTGTAGAGTCAACAAATTTGAAGGTTCGCCTTTAACTTTTCTTATGAAATTTTGATTAATTTTGTATTGGTTTGAGAGAGAGAGAGAGAGAGAGAATGGGAAATTGAAAGCGACTGCTCATAAAAAAATCCTGACTTTTCGTTTAAATTGTGTTAATTTGATTAATTTTCCGATACCTATAAAGGTATGCCCATTCATTCAAACAGTATCTTTTATTTTGGGTTAATTACATTTTAACTTTTAAACTATTACTCAGTGTCACTTAACTCTCTAAATTAAAAATCTAGTTAACTTATCCTCTTAAACTATTGAAAGTTGACAATATCTTATAGTAATATTTGGCTAATTGGGTATTAAAAATGGTTAATTACAACGAAAATAGGATTATTTTAGGAATTTTGCTTTATTTTCTTGCCTATGAGCTGCTCACATGGCAATTTAGCATTTTATGTTAAATGGATGGCTAAAAGAATCACTAAAATGACAATTTTCAATAGTTTAAAGAAGCAAGTTAATTAAAATTTTAATTTTGGAGGATTAAGTGACACTGAACAATAACTTAGGGGGAAAATGCAATTAACCCAAATTATTAGCATGATCAAATGGACCATAAAGAACAACACTCACTGCATAAATGAGTTATACCTATGAATGTCAAAAAGCCATTTTTGCGCTGTCA
>BRYE01000009.1:1977500-1980000 GCA_030159115.1 Actinidia arguta var. hypoleuca | reverse complement strand
AGTACCTGTAAAGTTGCAATTTCTCCATCGGAGATAGCATAGTAAGGATACTAGAATGAGAATACACACAGGAACGACAGGAGCAACAATCATCAGCCAAAGAATGAGAGTATCACTTGGATCCATATTTGTTGGATTGAAATCCCCCACATACATTGGAGGGTATGACGGCGCAAGAGCATTACTTTCTGTGGAGAAGAGGGCAGAAACATGAAGTTACAGGATTTTTTCCATCTTAAAAATGAATATAATGCATTTTCCTTCACTTTCTGTAGCTATAATTAATTTGTTGCCCAGATAGGATAATCAGAAGAGAAAAAACGAGCCCGTGAAAAAAACAAAGATTCAACAAAAGACAGTAACAAATCCACTATACTGTTTTACGTCAAGCAATATGTGGAGTAACTCCAGGTATAGAAGTCAAACAAGAAGTTTCGGTGAATCGAGTCATCAAGTTCCCATTGATTACACACAAGGAAAAACACCTTCCATTTTTTTGGGTATTATTGTCAGCCGGAAAACAATTGGGTGAGGCCACAGGGAGGGGTGAGGCCATGTACAGAAGAGGAAGAGACTCATAGAATGGAAGCGGCAAAAGGAGTTTTACACAGTTTTGTTGTCCCATAAACAAGATCATACATCTCGATCGGAAAAGGAAATTGGCAGAGTGATGCATGATTGAAAATACATCTCAGAAAGATGACTCAGTGTGAGAAAGGATTACCTGTTGCTACCACACTGCCGATTCGAATGTAAAACACTTCTTCTTCGTCAAAAAAATCTAGCTTCTGGCCATCAGAAAACTTACATCCTGATCCATCATATGACTCATAAGCATAAGCATTACAAGAACAATCTCTCCTACATATCTCCTTGCAGTCAGCAATACCCAGGCTGGAATTATCGAAGAAAACCCAATAATTCATTGCTCCCCGAGTCTGATTAAACACATCTCCATTCTTGCAGTTCGATGGCTCAATGACAGCACACCCTGCAGACCAGTATTCCAGTTTGTCAGCAGTGCAGAGATCTGGGGAATAGGATAACCTTCCATCCGAAGTCATCACAAATATGCGGATGTTGCCAGATGAGCCCATCTCAATCCAAGAGGACAGGTTGTTATCATTCCTGGTATAAGTGAAATATCTCTTGCTCTCACTTGAAAAGTAACTGAAATTGAATTCTGAATATGGAAAATAGCTAAAATTGTACCCATTCCACGTCCCACTTTGCCAGTAAAGAACCTCTCTTTGCCAAATCACAAGCTGCTTTGTGTTGTTTGGATCAACACCAAAAGTAAAAGTTCCTGAAGTTGGAACCTGTTGGCTTACAAATGAGGTGAGGAATCGATACTGTGGCTGTCCTGTATTCAAGTCAAACATCCCTATTTTCATGCCCGGTAACCAAGTGTCGGATGGGTAATCAAAACTTTGCCATAGGATACGCTTTCTTGATCTCAAAACTAAATTCCCTGAATCAAGTAACGTTGCACTTGTGTTGCTGCTTATAGCAGGCTGACCAGCACTTATGGTGATAAAGATCCCATTAGAGTCGGTGAGCACCAGGTTCCCATCAACGGTGATGTTCAAGATTCCAGAGGAATCTGTTAAGGGATTTTTGCGGTTGGCAACCCATACCAATTTTATAAGTTCTTCCCCATTGACCAACAACGAACTGTAGTTCCTGTGTTGAATTCCCAAGTAGCGCAAATTGGACACGTGTAGGCTACAGAACAGCAACCGAAATAGCTTGTTTGGTGACTCCAAAAATTCCCAGTCTCTCATTGTCTGGCCAACTGCAAGTGTATCTGCAGCGTGCAAACCTTGAACACAAATGAACCAAAAGACGACCAAGCAAGAAAGGATTCTCTTCAAGTACTCTGTCCTTCTCATTCTGGCCATCATTGAAGTGGTTAACACAACCTAGTTTCTCCCCTAAAAGCCATTACTGAAAATAAGATCATAAAACATATGCTTACAAGTTAAATGCCTGGTGGTTGGCTGCAACTTCCGCTCATTTCCATGGGCAGAGATATAAACAAGGACTTTCAAGCGGGCCAATAATTGCATTGGAAAAAAGGGGGGAAGCAATAGTGTTGACCAAGACCAGGACTTTCAGAAGAGTCAAACCAAAACGCGCAATGACCTATGTCTGGTTTACGCGAAATTCCTCCATTTTGGAATTTGCCATTTTCCTATCGATTTTATGCTCAATTACTTAGCTTTGAGATTTTTGAATAATCAAGAATATTTCGTAGAGAGAGATTCTCTATATTACTTGTTTGTGAGAATCTTTGTCACCTTCTTCTCTTCCTCGCACATTTCCCTGCATCAGAAATCTTCATAGAATACATTTAGTCATGATGAAAACAACCGAAATTTTTGGTTTGGAAAATTGTCAGACCTATACTTCTCGCAGAAAAATCGAACGGTTTGAATAGAAGAAATTCAGTTAGGTTTTCAATTTTTTTTTTTTTTTTTTTTTTTGTTGTTGGGGAGGG
>BRYE01000009.1:1897500-1900000 GCA_030159115.1 Actinidia arguta var. hypoleuca | reverse complement strand
ACCAAAATCAATAAGCCGTCATTCCAAATAAAGTCTTAGTTTCATGCGATAATGCAACAATAAACGAGTAGGAGTAATTCTACGTACAAAACTTTAAATCACAATTATTTATATGTCGTGCGTTGGTTTGATTGAAAAAGAGAGAGAACAAGCTTTGAATTCCAACTAATGCACGACTCGTGAACAGTTGTGGTTTAGAGTTGCGTAAGTAGAATTATTAAATGAGTAAAAAGACAAAAATACCCTTATGTTAACATCATCCAACTTTTACAAAAGAGAAAAGAATTGTATACTTTTCACGAGCATTCAAACCAAGGCTATACCAATGAGTGTTGTAGACTTTGTCACCAACTTTTTGAAAGATGATCTTGAAAATCACATCAACAAAATGATCTTCATGATGAACATGTATATTGGTCAAAATTTTGTATGTGGTCCGATAAATGAGTACATTATTGATAAGTCAAATGGATCAAATTCACAAGCTATTGCACGCTAATCACATGGATATCAAAATCAAAACCATGATTGCAAGGAAAAATATGGCTCTTAAAGTTAATCACGCCTAGGTACAACATATCTCACATTATATTCAAAAGTAACAAATTATTAACTCGATTTAGGCATCGTTTGATTACCCAACTAATGCACGACACCGAGCAGTTATTTTTCATGATATTTTTATAGTTTCTTGGTATTTTTTGCGATTTGTTATGACCAGAGGAATCGAGAAATAAGAATCAGGAAAGTTCAGAAAAAGTTAACTGATGGCAAAATAGGGCAAAAAAAAAACTTGAAAAAATTCATCAAACAAAGCGAAAAATTAATCAATCAATGATATAGATCTAATTTTTTTTATTACTTTCTTCTTTTCCCCATAAAACTCTTCCTAAATTCTTGTTCCAAATACGACCTAAAGGTAACCCGTAAGAATCAAACACCCAATTATCAAAATAATAATGTATAGCAATATCCAATGCACATTATAATAAATTTCTATAATAATACTCAATAAAAACACTTTTTTTCTTTCTCTAATTGCATAGTTTTTTTATCTTTATTAGAATAAATTTATTCAAATATCGATTTTTACTCAAATAATTTTTCATAGAAGGGCATTTATGTAAATTTATCCTGATAAAAAAAATGCAATTAAAAAAAAGAGTGTAAAAATCATTAGCCAGCATTCAATAATGAGATTTTTTTTTTTTGCATTTCGGTAGGAATTTTATATTATTATATTAAGTATTTTTGCATTTATATTCTATTTTATATATATATATATATCGTGACAGAGAATAAGATTTGACGAGATTTCGTCTACGCAATCAACGGTGTGACGGGTCTTGGGATATTGTCTTTATTAGAAAAGCAAAAGTCAAGTCAAATCAAGGAATGCCACGTGTTACACAGTCGTATTATTCTGCAGTGTTTTCCACACTGGAAAGAACCCTTCCATATATCAACTCAAAAACGATAGCCGAGATCCAGCTATTCTTTGTTGTCATGTGGCCAATTACTAAATTACCCTCCTCTCTATTGTCAATTTTGTTGTCATGTGGCCAATTACTAAATTACCCTCCACTCTTTTGTCAATTTTGTTGTAGTCACTTTTAAGGACCACAATACTCTTAGGCCTTGTTTAGTAATTATCACACTTTTTTTTGTTGTTGTAAAAAAGGCTATATTTTTCCTTTTTATGGTGATAATTTTTTAAATTGATTTTACATTTTAATTGATATATGTTTCCATTTTCTTTTGTAATATGTTAAAAAATAAATTGTGTTTGTATAAATAAAGGTGGTGTGAAAATTAGTTTCCTATTTTTTTACTCTTTTATTTTTTTTGATTGAATTTTCTACTCCTTTATTGCTATTGAAGTAGTTTCATCCACGGATACAATAGTTTACTAACGATTCTACATAAATCATCACATCTACTGTCCAACTAATTAGAAGGAATCGTGTTTATACATTCATATGACGGGTATTACTAGAGTAAGGTGTCGGTGGTATTCACACTTTTGACGAATATAAGTAATTACAAATCATATATTTTAGTTTAGTGGTTTGTTATCTAATAATATTTGAATTTTTTTATTTTTTATCTTTTTAAAACAAGATTGTTGTTCGATACGAAACACTCAAATGGCCATAAATTCCAAAATTTTGAGTGTTTTGTGTGTGGTTTTTGTCATTAATCATTTTTTAATTTAAAAAAAATAGAAAATTTGTGAGGTGATTGAAAGCCCATTTGTACTAATTTAAGAGAAGATATTCTATTAAATTGAAAGGAGACAACTAAATAATTGAAGATAAGAAGTAATAACACACACTAATATGTGTACTTCCTAACTACTTAGTCATTATCCAAATATATATACTAAAAAAGTACATAAATACAGTATATATATATATAGGGAGAGAGAGAGAGAGAGAGAGAGAGAGAGAGAGAGATGTAAATGACTTATTTGACCCTGGCTAGGTGGATTAAGTGTTAT
>BRYE01000009.1:1872500-1880000 GCA_030159115.1 Actinidia arguta var. hypoleuca | reverse complement strand
AGAGAAGTAGAAGTGAAATCAGGGCTCAAACCTCACCAAGAGATGGAAGAACTATAGCTACTAGAATCGCAACCCTAGATAACAGCACAGTTACCCTAGATCGCACCTCTCTCTCTCTTCATATCCTACGGCTCTGTTTCTAGTGAGAGAACTTGACTTTTATATAAACTAAGTTACAAACCATTCCTTTCCTTGCCCCTTTACCAGCATAAAACCAGCAAAATCAGTAGAAAATATAACTATGACGAGGGATGGATTAAGGAAGACTGTCACTCTAAGTTTGTGAGAAATCTAATTTTATGTATTAGTCATTAATATTACATAATTATACATATTAAGTCGTTGAAAAATTAATTTTTTAATTAAATATATTTTTATTATTTTTTAATTATAAGATCAGTTGAACCATGATTGAATTAGTGAACCATTGAACCGGTACCTTGATCGATTCAATATCCGATCCGGTTCTGAAAACTATGATTTCATGAATTTATTTTGAAAATAAAAATATTTATCATTTTGATATCTTGTTTAGTTTTTAACGAAATAGTTTTCAAGAATGTAAAATCATTTTTCGAACATTTTATCAAAAACCAATTCCTTCCCGAACATATTTTAGAAAAAAAAATTATTTTTTAAATTATCAAATAAATATTATTTTTTAAAAATATATTTACAAAACTAATTCTAAAAACATGAAAAAAATGGGCTTCTGTTTTGTTGTGCAACTATAACACGAGAAACATGAATATATTATTACTCTGTAGTCATATTCAGTCAATATTGCTGGACAAAAAGTTTTTTGAGTTCTCAAGTCCTTGTTGATCCCTGATCTTTTGTGGGACCCTTGCAGGCATTACATAAGAAAGAACCTGGAAATTTTCTAAAGGTAGATATGCTTCCCCTAAAAACATGACACGTGGAGGAAATGGCCATCATTTCAAATTTGAACACTCATAAGAGTTTCGTGGTGCTTGCATTTGAAATTTGTAGAGAAAAATAAAAAAGAATAATTTAAAAAAATATAAAAATTGGAGTTAAATTTTATTTTCTTTAATTACTAAAAAGGGTCATGAAGTGACATTTAAAATTGTAAAGTTGTCTACTGATTTGATAATATTTATTCAAATTTCAATACTTTATGAGACCGTGCCATTAAAAGTTTTATAAAGTCTTTGATTTATAATTCGATTCTTATCGGTAGAGATGGTAACGGGACGGATTTGAGACGGATTCGTCTCAACTCGACCCGCCCCGATTAAGAAAACCCTCCCCCCTCACCGTCCCGCCCCATTTAATTTTTTAAAATTATTATATATATATATATATTTTATAAATAGTATAAAAAAATATATCATTAAATATATATATATATATATAATATTATGATATAATTAAAAAAAAGAATAATTTTGTCAAATTATAGTTAATCGGGGCGGGGACGCTCAAACCCGAACCCGAACCATCCTCGAGTTTTAATTTTCCCCTATAACCCGTCCCGAACCCGTTTATCCCTATCCCAAACCCGCCCTATTAGGAGTGGGGCGGGACGGGGCGGAGACCCGAAAAATTCGGGATAATTGCCATCCCTACTTATCGATGTGTTATCAATTTATGTGCTGAGTAAACTCATTAAGAGGATTTGTCATGACTTTAAATGAAGCCTTACTTATAAACAGTGAAATTTTATTAATCGATTCAGTGTTTCAGATATTGTGTTTGATCTCATCTCTTGTTTTTTTAGATGCCAATGTGTTGGACCTCGAGAGGTCCATTTATGGTCAACACAATGGAATTTTGTGCTTTAATGAATTGCAATTCAATTTGAAGATGAGCCAAAACCTACATAAGATTCTGCCTTTAGACCACCACCAAAATCTATACCTAGATCAGTCTTATAAACAGCATATGATCAGCTGCCACATGTTTTTGCATAGATAGATAGATATAGATACCTAAATATGCTATTATTTATCTAGTAATGCAAATTAATTCTCTCTTACCATTAGATTCTTTAAAAATTGGCATTGCATTGACACTACAAGATTCACAAAAATGTAGGTTTAACTATGGTTACGATGTATTTATATTTATTATTTATTTATATTATTTTGTATATAAAAAGTGATTAGAAAAAAATAATTAAGAATCATAGAATAAATAATTGTTTTTTCACTTCCTATTCGTATTGGCACATCAAATTATATGTTCTGGCAATCATGGGGAAAAAATTAATAACGGAACTCAGGCCACATACAATCACTCTTAATTTTAAAAGTAAGTAATGGCGTCATGCTAATAAAATGTAGAAATCACCCCCCTCTCTTTCTCTGCAAAGTAAAATATATATGTTAGCGGAATGTTTGGGTTCGAATTTTATTATTGGGAATTGGCTATTTCATTTCCCTTATTCTCTCTTACATATTGAAGGAAAAAACTTAAAGTGACAAATGAAACGGTATATAACCAATTAGATTAGCTCAGTTTGTCATCGTTGTATACTTTCAAATGAGGTTTCAGGAGGAATATATATGCTACACTTCTATCCTTAAAAATTATTGTAAATAAAAAAATCATGTTTCCATTTTTCATTTTTTTCATTGTAAAAAAAAATCATGAATCTTTTAGACATGACAGTGCAATCTTTCTTCACAATGGTCCAAACAAAAATTAGGGCTACATCCCATATGCCAAATGAGCATAAAATAAATGGGACTCCTTCTAGGAAAGACAACAGCCACCCCTTTTTAAACATGTGTCCTGCTAAAGCAATGAAAAGCCAAGGTGCACCCAATGAGGACTTCAACTTTCCCTGTTGATTTATCTGATCTTGTCCTGCATTTGTGTGAATGGGAGAATATCTTTCCACCCCCCTAATTTGATTTTGACTATTCCTCATCTTGCAACTTCTTGGAGCCTTGGAGGGATAGCACGTGTAATGTTCTTGAAAATATCACCTTGGTCTTTTGATTGGTGTTATCATTGGAATTCACTGTTTTTAACTGGAGACTGGGTGGGTGGGTGGTGGCACAAGTACTATGGTTGTTTTGGTTTTAGTAATTATATAATCGAGTTATATTTGTTGTGAGAAAAAAAAAAGTGAATAAAGTATAATTTTGAGAATAAATTAAAGATTGATTGTGTGATAATTGATGTCCGATTAATTTGAATTTTTTGTCAGAATAATAATCTCGACAAGTCTTATGACGAGATGAACACTTCAAATCACATCAATATCACTTGAGTGAGTGTCGCCGTTATTCGCATCATGGTGTTGTGCATGCTCTCAAAACACATCACCCACCTCAATTACACTCTTTATGAGAGATTTACTATTTTGAAAGTACTAATATTGACGCGGATGAACTGATTTTTTGTTGTGTTCTATATTATTAGTGTTAACTACGATCTTAATTACTCTCAATAATGACCTTCTTCGAGTAATTACTACATTTTTTTTATAAAACGGTAAGTCCAATAGTTAAAATTTGCTTTCTCAAATCTTGTATAAATCTTAGTCTTTTTCAAATGTCAAATGAGACCCGTTTACCTTTCTTTTGTTGAACATTTTTGAAAAAACAATTTTTTTTTCTTTTCTTGTAGTAGTTGACAGAACTGTAATTAGAGCTGATTTAATCCAAATTTAACTAATTATAAATTTGGAAGTTTCAGTCTAAACCAATCAACCGAAGTAGTCATTGAAATTAAAAAGTAGTTAGAACACAGCGGTTGGAATCGAAGAATTCAATAGCCATAAAAGTCCTGGATTCTCACGGTTATGCTCTACCTACTTCGTTAGTTTCAATAAATAATTAATTTGACAAGTTTTAGCCCAAAATTTCAAATGTATTAGTTAGATTTGGCTAGTTTACTTAAGCTCCAATTACAATTCTAAAGTCAATTAAGAAAAATAAGTTGTGGTTAGGAACGAAAACGAAAATGAAAACGAAAAGTTGTCGTTTGGGTTAGGTTTTTCTTTTTCTTTTAGTCTTTAATTTTTTCATTTTTATTGGATGTTTTTCACCGTTGAATCAAAAAATTATATTTTTCCGACTTCTCATCCCGATAGAAATTGAAAATATACAAATTTTCATCTAATTTGATTTTTTTTATACTAAAGAGGAGAAATCAAAAAAGTATATATTTTTTATATGTACCTAAAATCTTTTTTTTGTAGTGGTTACATTTTCAGTTTATGTGACCCCTATTATATAAGAAAAGTATTACTTCCGTAATGAAATGATATTTAGTGGTCTATTGAAAATGATGTATTTGACAAAATTATGATGAGATTAATGTGCAAGCAAAATTACTATTGAGAGAGGCAATTTTAATAATTAAACAAAATATTAAGAATTTATTCGTAATTTGGTATAATAAAAATAAAAAATTAGAACTCATTAAGTTAAGAAAGGCTAAAAATCATTGCATTCTCTTGATGATATAATTTGACTGAAGGTAACACTAACATCATAATTAAAAACCTGGGTTAATTACAGTTTGTCTCTTAAAGTATTAATCAATTCTTACTTTGGTCATCAAACTAAATTTTTGTTACATTACACCGCAACCTATTTAATCATTTGCAATCAGGCCCAATGAGCAACCTCCATCCAATTACAAACTTTGGTGTGGGATTCCATGGGAGCGCGATTCTCTCGTATGATTCTAGCGGCGGTTGATTAGCAATTCTACCAGTAATCCTCCCACCACTACTTGCTCGACTAGACCCATGAGTTTAGAAGAAGATGAAGATGGATCAGGCTTTTGGGTTGGGTGGTGGTTGGAGGTGAGTGAATATTGAAGAAGGTGAAAATGGATTTTTGGTTTGGTTCTGGTTTTGGTTTTAGATTTTGGTTTTGGTTTTCTTTGGGTATGGATTGGGTCTAGGTCTAGAACTAGGCCTGGGTGGTGTCCCTAATTGCCCTTTGGCCCGATTGCAAGTTAAGGCACAGTATGGGAAAATGTTTAGTTGGAGACCCAAAGTTTGAATATGCCAATACTTTAAGGCCCTGTTTGATAATCCTGGTAAGTGGTCGGATTGGACCAGCAATTCGTTGAGCCCGCTAATTCGGTGTTTGATTTCGACATAAATGGCCAAATTAATAGTCCGGTCGGACTATTAAATCCCCAAATTGAGGGATTGTTAATACCAAAGGGACATGGTATTAGCAATTCTATTCTATTTTATGGGTCCGATTTGATCAAACTACCATTGATATTTGTATATGTGTGTAATTGAAGGATAAATATGAAAATTCATGTTATAATCCCACCTAATTTAGGCTAAATTGATCAAATTATCCTTGATATTTAATAATTCTACTGTCTAATCTTGTACAAATCAAACAAGAGCTTGAATTACCCTACCTCAAGATTAATCCCATCAATTCTATCACACTTATCAAGTGAGACCTAAGACGTTTAAAATTTGAGGGTGTACTGAGAAATTAGGTGTGTGCACTTAGAACGCTACCGGACAAGGCTGGACTCCCCCCTCCCCTCTATATATTCAATGCCCCTGCATTCGCATAAACACAGAGAGAGAGAGAGAACTAACAACCCTTGTGGGGTTCAAGAACAGAGACCAACCAATGACTATGGAGAGCAAAAACAGGGGACTGTTTGGGGTGTCAATAATTTGTGGTGTCGGTGATAAAGAGATTGAGCAGTTGTCTAGAGAGGGAAGTAATCTCTCTCTCTCCACTGGGATTCTTCCTTCTCTAGGAGCGAGAAGCATCCGCACTGTTAAGCCCCGCAGTTTCATCATCTTTCCTACTGATCCCCGTTACAGGTTCTCTCTCTCTCTCTGTCAATATTTGTTCATCTTGTTTTGGAAAAAGGAAGTAGCTTATTTTTTTAGTATAAATTTATCAAAATGTCATTCCATGTAGTAAAAATATGTGCAATTTGAGAAAAGAAGAGTGTAAAAATCACTAACCTTTTTCAATGGATTTTCTTAAAACCCACATTCCGGCTAGCATCCAATTGTTGCCGTAGAGTATCTCCAATGATTTTTGCCATTTTGACAATACTATTGTCAAAATTTGGCGTGCTACAGTATTATTTTGTCATTATTTGATAATATTTCTGTATTAGTTGAATTCTACTTTGATCACAAATTCATTTTTTTCATATCAAATATCTTCACCATATGTTCGAAACTACAATGCCAATTCTCATGCCAATTAAATCTCCAACGTATGATCAAAGTGGCAATGCCAAATCTTGTTCGAGATTTCACACAATATTTTTTGGCAAGGGTTTTAACCAGCCATTGGTGGAGATGTTTTTGGAAGAACCGCTATAATTTGGCTTTAACAGCTCATATGACATGCAATTGGAGTTGCTTTAAGCGAAAAATCAAAAGGAAAAAAAAAAAACTACAACCCAAACCAGATAAATTTACTTTGCTTGAGGAGCTGTTCCTTTTCTTGTCATCGTGTTTTGTTTGTTTGTTATTCTTTTGCTTGACCGTATCCAGAAGACCCGACACTGAATCATGTGAGTTGTGAACCTTGTTAGCATCATAGAAACATTTAGGTCTGGTTTGGCCTGGATTTTTTTAAAAAGATTTTTAATTGTTTTGTTTTTTAGTGATTTTTTTATTGTTTGAGGATTTTTTTTATATTTTTTCTGTTTTATTTAATAAAAATAGTTTAATATATATATATATATATATATATATATAATATTTAATTTAGAAAAAAGTTATTTTTTACGAGTTTTTATTTTTAGTGATTTTTTTCGTTGTTCGACCATTTTTTTATATTTTTTCAGTTCTTTTTAATAAAAATAATCTAGAAATATAAAAAAATCATTTAATTTAGAAAAAAATTCACTAAAGACAGATAAAATCATTTTTACTCTACAAATTAACTATTTTTTTGATTTTCAGTAGATTTTTTTTTCAAATTTGAATAATTTTTTACATTTTCAGATTCATTTCATCATGAGGAACATAAAATGAATAAAAATTTAATCAAATAAGCGAAAAATCCCAAAAAAAGCTAGACCAAACGTGCAGTTTCTCTGTTTTTTGGTCTCTCTCTTGTGAGTATTTGGGAATACTTTGTTAGTAACGTGTAGGCAAAGTGCCTAAGGGACTAAGTACTAGATTTATTCTCTTTCTTTTGATTTTCATGCATGTTTCTTATCTCCCTCTTTGTCTGTGTGTGTGTCTGTCTACTTTGCTTATAGTAATTTAATGTACAATGCTTTTTAGGAAATCTAGGGATACATCTGTTTAGTGTTCTTAAGGTTATGGTTAATTCGGTGCCAAAAAATGTCCTGTTTATTCCAACGTTAAAAAAAAGGGAATCTGTCTTGTTTTTGTTTCCTAAAATCACACTTTTGGTAACATAGAATTATTTAACCCTACAATTTGTTTTGTCTGTTTTTGGGCAATTGCGACAGCTTTTAGAAGTAGATTTTAGATTATGGATTTTTCAGAATCAGTTTTTGAGTGTTTGTTAAAACTTTTTAAAAATCCAAAAATAA
>BRYE01000009.1:1832500-1840000 GCA_030159115.1 Actinidia arguta var. hypoleuca | reverse complement strand
CTGATAATTGTCCGTGCCCACAGGCACTACACACCCAAAAAAAATTAACTCTTAAGCGTACTCGTTAGAGTATTACAATCTAAAAAATAGATAAGATATAAACGTCAAATAAAAGATACATTGTATACATATACGAAGATATACATTACTACAAAATGAAAAACAAATTATAAAGTATAATGATTTTATACTCTGTCGGTTTTTTTATAAAAAAAAATTTTAAATATAAAAAATTATATAATTTTAAAAAAAATTCACTAAAAATAAAAAAAATCTTTAAATTAAATATTTTTTTATATTTTTAGACTCTTATTATCAAAAAATTGATCAAAATTATTAAATATAAAAAAAATAAAAATGAGGGAAAAAGAAATGTGTATTTTATTATTTTTTGTGGGTTCTACTAAAAAATGATCTAGTGGACAAAAAATATACCCAACTTTAAAAAAAAATTGTTCATTGAATCAAAATCTATGTGGGTCCCACACTTTTTAAAAAAAGAAAGTGACAATTTTTAGGAGAAAAAAATAATCTCAGGTAAAATCTCAATCGTTGGATTCACTCGAATGAATTTCAACCGTAAATAGTGGGAGATAGATTTGAAATTCAAAATGAGTTGTATTTTATAGTATAAATTAGAAATTTTCTGTGCCCACGGGCACTACGCAAAATATAGATTTTGAAAATTATACTTGCAGTTCTTTTTTTAAGATAAATGTGATCTGATCATTTATTTTTTCATGTCCGATCAACTCAATCTTTTTATATGAATGGTTTACTCAACAAATCCTATAAAATGAACAATTCTGATTACATTATTAAATTCAAGATAACCCCCATATTGCACTCACAACATATGCACAACATACCCTCCAAATCCGCTCCTCCCCTCGAACAGTATTTTAGGTGTTGGAGATCTATATATAATAAAATAGTCCAACAAAAAAGACACAAATACAATAATAATGCTTAGTCATTGATACGAGATGTCATAATCCAATAATAAATAACGCGTGAAATGATGAATCTTACTACCATTTAAACGTATTTATCAAATCCAACAAATTCTACTATCTACCAAATCCGTGTCGTGAGACCTCACTATGAATACTGTTCATCAATAATAACGTGGTCTCATCATTATAATATTGTATTCTTACTTTATCCAACAGTGCAGTATATATTGTACAATGTAGAAATAACATGTGTTATTTCTTATGCTAAATTTGTCATAAAAATAGCATTGCTATTTTTATACTACACTCCCAAATAAAACAACAAACACGTACTTAGTCAGTTGTAGTAAATCTGTATATAATAATACTCTTTTGTTGAGCTAGAATGACAAAAAAAAATGATATATCACCAAAGATGCTCGAACGATGTTGGTTTTGGGTCCTCAATTGTAACAATTCCATCTCTGAATTTAATTATGTGCCTTTTGGGGATTTGTGAGGGTCCCATACTCCATATAATTCAAATATATATATATATATATATATATATATATATATATATTAATGAAAGTAGGTCATTTATCATATCTTGGTAAGTTCCTCTTATAAAAGTAGGTCATTTATTTATTATATCTTGGTAGTTTCCTCTTACTTACCTTGTCATATATATTACTAAAAGTAGGTCATTTATCATATGTTGGTAGTTTCCTCTTACTTACCTTGTCATGTCATTTTTTTTAATCTTTTTTGTACACAATTTTCTCTCTCTCTCTCTCTAATTTCCAATATTTTGACATTGTGAAATGACCCTTTTATGAAGGGTTGGTACTTGTAATGTGAGAAATTTGAGTTTTAATTTCTAATTTTCGTTTTGGAAATTGTATGAATCAGAAGTTTTGTACCAAAATCTTATCTTGATCGATGTGACAATGACATTTTTTTAAATATGAAACTAAACTCAATTCGGCAAAAAAAAAATTTGTTTTGTATGACATGTTTACAAATAATGTCTCCAATAAATGAAATTTACATCTTTTTGCAACCAACCAACCAACTTTTTGAAAGAAGCTTCAAGATGATGCTGGATATTGTTCATTCTTCTCTTTCTTTTTTCTTGGTAGTTGTTTTGGAATTTTTTAATTTATTTTCCTTTTTACGGGAACCTTCCTAATTAATATAAGGTCATATTCGACTATTGAGTAAATCCCGAATACTTGCAATCATCCATAAATCAGATCACAAGACTACTCATCTGGGTTGTTGCTTTTCTTATTATTTTACCATAAAACAGACATTTTGAAATTGAAAAAATGTATGAAAAATGTTATACAAACTTACAAAATTTACTAACTTTTCTTACTGACTGACGTGGCATGAATAAGTGAAGCCATGGAATTTGAAACACGGCCCACTTCAATTATATGATAGAAGCCACATTAGTCAATAAGAAAAAAATATATATAAAATTATTTATTTGTATAATACTACTCAAAACTTATACATATTGAGAGCCTCAATAATTTCAAACATTTAGAATAACTCAGTAGTCCATCAACTATAATTTACTCCTTGAACTTTTAAATTGTCGTACACCAAGACTCCCTCCCCTAATTTTAAAGTATATATATGTACTTATTGTATATATGCACTTATCTCTATATAAATCTTGCTGATTTTCTAGCTTTTTACTTTCACAATTAAAAAATAGGGAAAATGGGAGAGAGTGCTATAGTTGGTATTTGAGAGATTTTGATCAAAGATGGAGGTGGCGATTGGTGATGGGAATTTAGAAAAAAATGAAGAAAAAAAGGACAGGTAAATTGAATAATAATATATGAAATTTCTTACTTTAGACAATATTTACCAAATATGTAACAAAATAAATAAGGGAAAATCTAATTTTGCAATCTTCCACTAACTACGATGGACGACATCATCTAACGGAGAATGTAGCGTAATCCTCCAAACTTTTTGAAGTGAAATTTATAATAAGGGCAAATCGCAAGGAGTGCCAGTGTAATTTACTCTAAAGAAATAATTTGCATAAGATTCTGTACTCGATACCAAATCTTTTCTTTTTCATATTTTACTCGTCGGAAAACATACCAAATCTTATAATAACTTTGGAGGATGGGTATGCAATTTACGTATAACTAAAAAAAAATTGACACATCAAAGAACTTGGGTAATTATTTTTAACCAATTTAGGATATATCAATGAATGAATTATTGGATGCACTTAAATTCTTTATTTATGTTACATACGTAAATAATCTAATCTCTATTTGAGAGAAATTAGGTTATATAGTACTTTTTTTCCAATATTTATTTTGAAAGACCATGGAGAGTACCAATTGGTCCATGAATTGGATTAGAATTCTCCGTAATTCAATGGATTGTATCGGTGTAGTCTAAGTATTTTGAATCCTGTTTTGAGTCCATTTTTATAATTCAACACATTCAAATGTAGAACTTATCGAGAAATTTAATATTATAAAAAATCACGTTGATTGGATACACCTCAATGATCGATCAACATCAATTTATATCAAGATAAATGCGTATAATCTTGAGTGTCACACTCATGTATTACAATCCTGAAAGATACTAAAATGTGCCAAATTAACTTGTTTTTTCATAGTACTTAACTTTATGACATAATCTATAATATTTACAGTTTGGATCATCAAAATAAATTCAGAACAAGACCTAAAATACTTGAATTGTAGGACTGTAATCTATTTTTGGACAGCAAAGAAGCAAGGGCCTCATGAATTGTGACCCACCAAGGAAGAAGTGTTGGGCTTAGAATTGAAATTGATAGACCAAGATTAGACACCAATCAAGGACTTTTGCCTAATTTTCTTTCCCACAAGTTCCACGACCTTTATTGATATAGACTTTTGCTTAATTTTAATTGATGTATATTAACTCATTGATATAGACATCATTGTTGAAAAACGTTACCTTTCACTTTCTCTATATCAATGTCACGTTAATTCATAGAATCAATCAATCCCTCCATATCAAGTGGAAAGGCTCTAGTGGGTAAAATAAATCTTTATCATTTTTCTAAGGTAAATGCTTGATTAAGGATCGTTTAAGTGATGGTTATTAGTCTTAAAAAGATGATAAAAATATTTAAAAACGTATAAAAGCTATGTGAAAAAGTGTTTTGAACGTTTTACTTTACAATTTCGTCCACTATTATGGCCTAAGATTCATTATTATGGCTTAAGATTGCATTTGGTTAGATGAAATGGAGATTGAAATGAAATTAGAGTGGAATGATGTAGGAATGAGAATAGAATGAGTATTCATTTATTATCCTAGAGTAATGATTATTCTTATTGCTAGTGAATGGACGTTCCAAATGGAATGATTATTCTATTATATTTTGATCAACCAAATATTAAAATGAGTATTCCAATTGAATAATTATTACATTCCTTCCATCATTCCATGAAACCAAACGCAACCTAATAGCCTAACAGTTGTCATTAATAGACCCTATGTTGAATATCAATTGTTAGTGAACATTAGTTGTTCAAGTTTTCAAAAATAGAAATAGTCTGATAATTGACTCTACAATATGATAAATGCATGAAATAACAAGGTGAACCATAAGATAAATTAAAAATTAAAAATAAAAAAAAAACTCAGGATTTGATCTCCAAACGAATTGAACCTTGAAGATTTAATCTGGTCACAATTAAAGCTATACATCAATCTCAGTTCACCTAGGCTTGTCTGAAATTTTAACCCTAGGTGGACAAAGACTGATATATGATTTTAATTATGATAAGATTAAAACTCTAAAGTTCGATTTCTTACAATTAAAATTATAGGATTTAAGTTATTACAAAGATCAAATTTTGTTTTTTTTGGGTAATTTTCCAAAAATAAATTAAAGACTAGATAAGCATCATGCACTTGCTAAGATGCCCATTAACGATGCCTAAATTGTATAAATCAGATAGTATAAAGATATTTGGCAAGGTATTCGAAAATTGTACAAAAATTCAATAAGAAATGATGTGACTCAAAATATAGAAATGTTAGTACTGATTTATGCTATAAAAAAATTCCCTTCCAGAAAAAATTTGGTTAAATGTCTCTGTCATTGGGTTTTTGAAATTTCAATTGATGTTATCAAAATGTGTTCAATAACTTGAATTGACCACTCTAAATTCAAATATAGAAAGTTAGCAAATCAAAATTGAAAACATTTGAATTCCAACAAATTGATCAAGCTATGCTCTGAATTTGAGCAAATCAATTAGTGGCAGTGCTTTGAAAGGTTCAAATTTGTAGATGAGATTTAAAAGAAAATACTAAATAGTACAGGACTTGGAAAAAAAAAAAACGGCTAGCTTTTTTTATGAGTTTTTTTCGATTTTAGCAAAACTTCTTACTGATTGATTAAAATTTTAAATCTTTCTAGTTACACTTGACAAGAGGAATTTGCAAATGAATTTTTTTTCATCTAATTTGAAGAAGAAAAAAAAGTTAACGGAAGAGGTAAAAGAGGAAAATTACAATAAGCCCCCCTCAATTGTAGTTGTATGCACTTTGCCATCTTAATGTTTAAAACCCAGAACTTAACCCTCTGTAACTACGCAAAATACAAACTCGGTGGATGCCGTTAACGAAAAAAGTGAATTTACAATATTGCCCTAACAGCCCTAATCCCTACCTTCCGAACCCTGGTCTCTTTCAATAACGATGACCAAATCCAACAAAATCGGCCGATTGAAACACCCATCACACTCGGACTAGCTTGTCGACCGCCCCTCTCCCAATCTGTAATCTCTCTCTCTCTCTCTCTCTCTCTCTCTCTCTCTCTGTAGTTCTACCCCGATCATGCCTCCTCCCCACCATTACCGATCATTTCCCCTCGGCGATCAAACACCCAATCGAAACCTCCCAACCCAATCTATTGATCAAATCCCTACGTACACAATACCAAATCTCTCTCTCTCTCTCTCTCTCTCGATTGCAGATTGAGGCGGTGGTGGGGCTGTGATTGGGTTGAACTGTGTTGTATTGGATGTGGTTGATATTTGACGTGGTTGATGTTTGGATGGCCATTTGAGTTATAATAATAAGGGGCTAGCTCCGAAATGAGAGAACCCTCAAAAAAATATATAGAACTTTTATTAAACGGTAAAAAAAATAATTAGAAAAGCTCAGAAACTAATGTAATTAATTTTTTAAAGAATTTTGTGAATATTGTTTTTTGTTGGGAATATTCTAGGAGTTTCCTAGGATATTCTAGGAATATCCCAGTATATTTTTTAGCTTTAACAATTTTTTAATTTATTGATTTAGTTTTTTTATTATCAGCATTTTATTTTATTTTTATTATATTTATTTTATATATAAATTTTATAATATTTTAATATAATAATACAAAAAATTATTCTCATTTATTCTGATTTTGAGTAGTTCGGTCCCCATCATCCATGCACGTCACTGCTCTCTCAAAACACAAATCCCATCTTCCCCTCACCTCACTTTTAAGGCCCGTGATACTTATTCTTTAGCTTTTTAAAACGACCACCACCAATTATACCTAAAAAGGCAAGTTCGTTTGGAATATAAAAATATATTGTTAACAAGTGCTTTTGTGAGTATTAATTCACAAAGCTTGAAATGAAGATGCATTTTCCTACAAACTAACCAGTATGATTAAGACACTTGTTATGTTTGTTAACAAGATCTTGCAATAATTTTTTTCTTTTTTTTTTAAATTCAAATTACAAGTTTTCCCTAATTAGTTTGATGATCCAAACCGTCATATTGTGGACTACATCATAAAAATTAATGTTATAAAAAATCACGTTGATTGAACATTGTTCAGTAGTTGTTCATGATTGTTTTATAATTTGATAAATAAGTGTAACACACGGATTCAAATTATACCCATTTATCTTAATGTAAATTGATATTTATTGATCATTGATCTATAAACGATTAACGTAATTTTTTACAATATTAAAACACCTCGTACAATTATATATTTTTTTGTATTTTTAATTCACTTTTTGCACCTTAGCCATTACGTTGGGATGCGGTTAACATTTTTCATGGGTAATATTTTTTGCATTATTTTTTTCTCAATTACACTTTTTTTTTGTATTTATTAGGTATAATTATTTAAATGTTCTTCTAAATAGTTATAATATTTGAATAAAGATAATTTTAAAAATATAAGTAAAATGGTATTTTGGTAATCTGACCTCATAAATAGTTATAATATTTGCATTATTTTTTGGTATGTTGGGAAAAAAAATTCGTTAACCAATAAGTTTCACATCCCAAACAAGGCCCAATTCCTATCATAGTATAACTTCACTCCCTCCCCCGCCCTCCCCATCTCTCTCTCCCTCTCTCTCTCTCTCTCATCCGCATTCAGCCTCTCTCTCTCTCTCTCTCTCTCTCAAACCACGAATGATCACAGAAACCCACCAAGAAATCAACCTCCGTCCTTAATCACAGGCCAACGAATTCCATAAAAATGGGTCCCTACGATTCATCCACA
>BRYE01000009.1:1792500-1800000 GCA_030159115.1 Actinidia arguta var. hypoleuca | reverse complement strand
ACACAAGTTATGAATAATATTGCTTAGACCCAGATTTGAGTTGGCTAAATAGCTCAAAGCTGCTTTGAGCTAATTTAGCTATTTTGATTTCGAGTTTTTTCAGCGTTTGATTATAATTTTATATTTTTTTGATTCACCATGAAGAGAGAAATTTGAAAATCTATAAAAAAAATTGTTGTATTCATTTCTTTCATTAAATTAAGGGTAAGGGAATTTATGGACAAATTAACAGAAAAAACTACTTAACGGCTTTTGTAGCAAACACAATTCAATTGTTTAAAATTATAAACCCACAACAATTATAAGTACTTTAAAATTTGCTGCTTGACAATCAGGGTCTATATTAATCTCTCCAAGAAAAATAAAAAGTTCAAAATCTATATTAATTTCTCCAAAAAAAATTAAAAAAGTATTTTCACAGCAATTACAAAATACTCAAATTAACGTGTTTAGATTCGATTGGTCAATGTTGTAGGCCCACCATATATAACACTGGCCAATCCAAGTCCAACATTTTAATTGTTTCATTTTCAAATATTGACTTCACATATATATGTTTTTTTTAATTTTATTTTAAGTTGAAAATAAGGTGTGGGATATAGGTGCTCCTTTAATAGGATGGTTGCCAAAATTGATGATCCATGTGATACAAAGACTTGAGAGGCCCATTACAGTTAAGACATTTCACTTTGTTTAGTTTCAAAATTTCCATATAAGCAAACATGACTTTAGCACATGATCGCCCGAAAACTACAACATTTCCTTGTTACGTGAACACCAAGGACAGGCTTCACTTTCAAAAAATTATAAAATTTATATATATATATAATATATATATTTTTTTATACTTTAGCACCTCCTGACCTAAAATCCTGACCTGTCCCTAGTGAACACCACGGTTTTGCGCATTAGTAATCAGTAATCACTAGCCCTACGCATGTGTTATCAATTTTTATGTTGGGCTAGTCTAAAACATCGGCTTTAAACAAGTCGCCCGCTTGTGGACAATAAGTTTAGTTCGCTGGATTAACCGGTCTAGTTAGCCTGGATACCGAGTTATAAAAAAATATTTTCTTATTAAGACTATGTGTGGATACAAAAAAGTAAATTCTTGCGCAAATTTAAAATCGGAATGTGACCAAATGTTTGTTGAGGAAAAAATTAATTAAAAAACACCAATATGATGTTTGGAATTGAGATTTGATATGGAAAAGTAAAAGAAAATCAAATTACTTGTTCAATTCTTTTAATGGTAACCAAACAAAAAATAAATGGGCCTTATTGGATTGCGATTTAGAATTAATTTTGCATTTTTTTTCAGAAATTATTTTGGAAAACAAAATTGTTCTTTGTTTTAGAAAACAATAATTTTCGACAATTTGAGGACATTTTTTATTGTTTTTAACCAAAAATGAGTTTTTTCGAGAAATTATTAAAAAATAAGTTTCGAAAACTATAATAAAAAAATCTAAAAATAGTTTTGCAAAATTAATTTCGAACCGACTTATACCCAATCGAGTATTTCACCCCTCCTACCATACCTACATCTAATGTGATAAAAATCGGCTAATACCCATCTCCAAATAGCCAATTTTACCCTACCGTATCAGATTTGGGCGAAATTGTCATCCCTCCTTACAATAACAAAACTCTTTGTTTTTAGTTTGATTGATGCCCATCCATCAATCTCTCTCCTACCTTAATTTTATTTGTTGCACTTTGGGAATGAGGGGTCTCTAAGAAATGCCCCACCGGCCACACGTACTTGGTCGGCCTCAAATAATTTAATGTGTGGTGGTGGTGGTTTCACTTACTTTCTAGACTTCATTATCCCATCATCATCCTCCAACTAATATATTTGCGCTTTAAATGCATAAATTAGGTCAATCTACTTGACGTATATATGTTAAACGGTTGGGTGATTAATTCGGGTTTTATGGGCATAATTAAAGAAAATCTTTATGGAGAAATTTCACTATTGATCCTTGTAATTTGACCAAATTTTTACTTTGGTCCCTATAGTTCTAATTTGATAATTAGGACCCTATATTATCGATATAATTCTAATATAGTCCCTATGTTAAGTATTTGAATGGAAACTCACATGACAGTTTTTAGTGACCAAAATAAAATTTTAAACAAACTACAAGGATTAATGGTGGTAAAATTACTAGCTAAAAAGGGTCATGTGAGCTTAAGACTCTTAATTTCCTACCAAACACTTAAAAAGTATTGATGGATGGACTATATTGATATTAAAAAGTATTGACGGATGGATATATTGGAACCTGCAAGGTTCTAATGTCAAAATAAAACTATAAGAACCAAAGTAAAACAATGGTCAAAAATACAGGGACCAATGATGAAATTTACCCAATCTTTAATTATGATAATTAATACTCCTAAATCCGTAAGATTTCAAGTACTCTTTTAAGCGAGAGATTATTAGATGCTCTTGGAGCAATAGTCTACACCAATGAATTAATGACAAATGTGCATATATTGGTAATAATTCAAAATTTTTTTTAGCAAACTCCACTGTTTAAACCAATCATTCTAAGGTTAGAACACCCCTAAGATTTGCTCTAATAGCACTAAATAATGCCACCTAACTATCTTGTCTAAAGGTGTGTTTGAGTTAAAGATTTAGTGAAGAAAAAAGAAGAAAAAATTGAAAGATGCAACCATTCAAACTTAATATATTTTTTTTCTGGACAAATTTCTCTTTAAATCCTTAATTCAAATATAACCTTAGGACAACTATAATTGGATCAAGAATTTAGAGATAGATTTATGGATGACAAAAAATTAAAAAAAAATATTGACAATTGGATTCATTAACTTTTTTCTTTCTTTTCCTTTTCTTTTTCCTTTTCCTACACATAAAAAAATAGGGAGAAATTTGTGAAGGGAAAGAAGTAAAGGAAAAAGATTAAATTGGAACCGTTAGATTCACTAAGTTTTTTTTATTTTTTTTCACTAAATTCTTAATTTAAACACAATCTAAAAGGGAAAATTCAGCCATCAGCAGTAGCAATTTGAAATTATGAGTGGAATTGTGCGTGTTTGATATATACATAGAATGATACGACTTTTGTGGGTGTTTCATTTTATGTATATACCATCATTCTGCATGAGAATTCTATATAGATATTTTAATTGTATAGCATTACTTTTTATTTTTTATTTTTAAAATCTCCTCCCATTTTTTCTATTATCCAAATGAAATTAAGAATTGGCTGCATCTTAAGAATTTTCCTCGTGGTTTGTTGATGCGAGTCCCACGTTGTCCAGTTTGAGAATAGAATCTCTGTGAATTTATCGACCCAAGAAAAAAATTTAAAAAAATCAATCCAAATAAAAAAAATTGTTTGCAAAACTAGGAATGGTAGTGAGACGGGTAACCCACTCCCAACCCGCCCTAATAAGGAAAGATGGGGTGGTAAAAACTGGGTTCGTGGCAAGGTATAGAACACGTTTTTACAATCCATTAGGGTTTAGGTGGGTTATGATTTAAGTTCCCTGGGGCCTCAAACCATTTTCGATTAAAGATAAAATTACTAAAATACCCTTGTTTAGGATATTTAGGGTTTGATGTTAAGTTTTAGAAGTTGCTCTTTACTTAAAGTTTGGGTTATTGAACTTTCTTTGAAGGTGTTTAAGGAAATTATTTTTGTCTTTTATGATTGGTTATATACATATCTTTTTTTCATATACAAGTTGAAGTAAACACTATAGTTATATAATGTTACATGTGTTTCATTATACAATAGTGCTTTTAAACTCAATAGAAATACGACAAAAAAAAAAACTTAGGTTAGGCGGGACAGAGTGGGAACGGAAAAGCGGTTGTTATTGTAAATGGGGATGAAATTCTAACATCCCCGTTATGTTTTTGGAGCAAGTATGGTGGAGGATTTCTACATATGGGGTGCGTATGGTCTAGGCCAAACCCCTCCCATTCCACCTTTGGCGAACCATTATCGAACGCCTCAAAACCCTTATAAATCGGGAAAAAAATGTCTTAATCACTAATATATATATATATTGTCTTTCCTTGGGGTTTTGTCTTTCCTTGGGGTTTTGTATATATATATATATAAAACCCCAAGAAAAGACAAAATAGTGGGTGAGATTGAGATAAAAATGGCAAGAAATTGTGTTGCATAAGGTGATAGGTAGGAAATTGAGATGATAATTGTGTGGAGGTTGCAAACCTAGAAGAAGTGATGGCGCCGTGTTGGTTTTGAATGCAAAAACACTATATGATGGAGATGGGTGTAAAAAGAACAACGATTTGGAGTAGGATGTACAAATGATTATTATTGGAATAACTTTGGTTTACAGAGAAGTTCTAAAATTTAAAAATGGATAATTTTCATGTTATACTCTCCAATTTTCATCTAGATTTTACTTTCATCATTTATCTTTTAATTTGAACATATTTAACATTAAACTTTGAATATATTTGCAATGTGGACCCTCCGTCTATATCCGTTAGAATTTATGAGAAAAAATAGTTATGAGCCACGCACATGACCTATACAAATGGTAAAAATATTTTTTAGATAGTTTTTAGGTGATAAAAATGATTTTCTCCGGTCTTTAGTGAACTTTAATCCAAATTAGATAAAAAAATTATATATTTGGACACCTCTCATCAAGAGGACCCTAAAAGGTATAATATTAAATAGTAAAAAAATCATTAAAGCCAAAAAAATACTTATGTTTATATAAATTTAAAAATTTCAATGTGGTCATGTACGTAACACATGGCTATTTCCGTCAATAAATGCTAATGGACGTGGACGGAGGGGTCTACATTGCAACATATTCTAAAGTTCATGGTTTAATATATTTAAATTAAAATACAAGGGATGAAAGTGAAATACGGATAAAAATTGGATAATGTAAATAAAAATTATCCTTTAAATTTTTTTCTTGTTGGGTGTGAAAAGAAGATGGGGCTACAGAGAAATTGTCGAGATTCAAATAGAAAATCACCGAGCTTAGGGGAATATCTAAATGCAAACCAAAATAGTCTCAGGTCACCTCAAAAAATTAAATTCTTGGGAAATTTCACTAACCTTGCATGAGGTTTCTAAAAAATACAGATTCCTTCTTCGTAGTTTTAAAAATAGCATTAATATCTTTTATTTTTGAAATTAATATTAAAATTCCCTAATAAACTTAATTTTTGTACAAAAATAATAATATTACTTTTTATTTAAGAATTTTTAATTTTTTTTCTCAATGCAGCAAATAAAATAATTTAACATTCTCTCTTTTTTATAAAACAAACTTGATAACAAAATTAATTTTTTAGTATACTTATATTAGAAATACTTAAAAAGTAAATATTTAAATTATTTTTTAAAATAATTATTGATAATAAAATCTTATTTTTTTAAGTATATTTTTATTAGGAATACTTAAAAATAAATTATTTAGATTATTTTTTTAAAAAAATATTTCTTAATAAAAAATAAAAATATAATAATTTACAAATAAATAATATTTTTAAAAAAATACTTATTTATTTTAATGTGTGTTTGAGATTTTTTAAAAAAATCTTAAATCAAAGATTAAATTTATTATTTTTGCATTAAAATTAATTTAACAAAGAGAATCTAGCTATTAAAATTTATATTAGAGGTGTCAGAAACCTCAGTGAAATTACCCTAAGTTCTTTTATTATGATTTCACCCCTGAAAGAAATTACTATTTTAATCGAACCATTACCTCAACGGACCCGGGGATCCTGCGGCGCGCACCTCCCTGCAACCCGGCAGAGAAATCAAAACGACGTCGTTTTGGGTGTGTTTTGCTCAAAACGACGTCGTTTTGTGTCTCAAAAATTTGGCCCAAAACGATGTAGTTTTGGGGCAATACATTTTTGGATATAAACGACGTCGTTTTGGGACAAAACACACCCAAAACGACGTCGTTTTGGCCTCCCTGTCGGGTTGCAGGGAGGTGGGCGCCGCAGGAAATCCTCACCCTACCTCAACACCACCGTCTCACCTACCTTGCCGCCGCTCCACAATCTCCAGACGATCCTCCAGCCTTCTTCGGCCGACAACAGCCCCTCCCCTGCCCTCTTTGACCAGCCCACGATCTCCTTCACCCTGCTTGAACGCTCTGCCTTCAACCCATGAGAGAGAGAGATGAGCAGAAGGCGATTCCCAGCAAGATTCCGCCGATGTCCCGTCTGACCCAGTGAAGAACCAACCAACCCGCCGCCGTTCGACGAACAAAAGTTCGTTGTTCGCAAGGGGGAGATGTGGTCGCAAACAGATCCGGAAGAGGCTTGGTGTCGAACAAATCTGGCTATGGTCTAGGGAGGCAGCGACGGCGATAAGGGTCGTCAGAGGGAGTGGATTACGGTGGCGGTGGAGGTCGCAGTTGCGGACCAGGGTTGAGGAAGTGATAGTAGTTGGTTGGTGTAGGGTTAGGGTTTCGTGTGGTTGAAGATGGGCAATTTGGGAAAAAGGGGAACTGTGCTGAGTAAAATTACAAAAACCTAATATAGCTTGGTTTGTAATTAAAAATTGTGGGTGTTCAGAGATCATTTTGGTTTGCATTTAGATGCTCCCCTGAGCTGAGAGGGTGTTACTGCTACCCAAATTTACTACCAGGACAAACGCTCCAGTCCCCTCCCCCTCCTCTCTGGGAGAACTATTAATCCCCCCCCCCACCCACCCCCGACACGTACTTTCTCGGGTCCCACCTGTTCAATTACTAAATTAACCCCCACCTCTCTGTCTCTCTTTCTCTCTCTCTCTCTCCCTTTTTTCTTCTGTTTTTTGTAATTTCTTTTTTTTTTCATTATTATTGTTTTTAATCAGTTTTTTTATTAATTTTTATTATTTTTTTTGGATAAATAATCTTTTTTCTTTTTGTAAAAAGTTTTCCATTCAATCCTTTTATTTTTTTTTCTTTTATTTTCGTTTTATATAATTTTGTTTCCTTTTTTTCATTATTTTTTTTATTTTTTTTATCAGTTTTTTTTATCAAATTTATTTTATTTATCATTTTTTTTAGATAAATAATTTTTTTATTATATGTTTGTAATCTTTTATTTATTTTTTAGTTATAAATTTTGGGAGTCATTATTTATAAAAAATTTAAAAATTATAAAAATATGGATCAAAATCAAAATTGTATATATATTTTGATCCATATTTGTATACTTTTTAAATTTTTTTATAAATAATGACTCCTAAAATCTAAAACTAAGAAATAAATAAAAGATTATAAATCTATAATAAAAAAAAATTATTTATCCAAAAAAAATTAAAAAAATGATAAAAAAACTAATTAAAAACAATAATTTTTTGTAATAAATAATCAAGATATGATATTAAAAAAAAATTAATGGGTGAGAGAGAGAGAAAGAGGGAGGACAAATTTAAAAAAAAAGAGACCAAATCAGTTCTCCGAAAAAGAGTTTGGAGGAGATATTGATTAAAAATTATGTTCTTATGTAATGTTGAATTT
>BRYE01000009.1:1775000-1780000 GCA_030159115.1 Actinidia arguta var. hypoleuca | reverse complement strand
TCCTTTTATATTGTTCACTTTAGTATCTCCTGTCGTTTCTATCTCGAAACTTTTCCACCTCCTCCCCCATTATTTTAATTTAAATGTCCTTCTCTCTTTGTATATACCAATGCATAATTAATAATAAAATGAGATATTAGGAGAAATACTTCTTTCAGTTCTCATAATCAGTTTTACGGAATAATTTTTAAAAAATTTAATTGATTGATGGTTTTAGAAAATTATTTTTTATCGAAAATAACGTATTTGTTAAACAAAGTTAAAAAGACGCTTTCAAATTATCAAAAAATATTTTCGATAAAAAATGTATAAAAAAATAATATTTTTTTTTAAAGATAATTTTCAAAAAATTATTTAGTTTATAATTTTTTTTAAAAATTATTATACGATTATGAAAACAATAGCCAAATAGAGCTGGCCATGGAGTTTGGGGTATATACGTACCTAACTCGAATTATTTATGTGTATTTAGTTTTATTAAATAATTTTGTTGACCTAATAAATATTTGCACACACGGGAAGAAGTCAAAGGTTGGTTCAATTCTAACGGTGATTGGACCTACATCGTGTGATGGATAAGCAATGGACAGGGGAACACGACCAACGTGGCTTGGGAGGATTTTCAATTATTGGGATAGTTTTTTTAAGCTAATTTACTTATTTTAATTTTTGTGTTTATTATTTTTAATGAGTTTATTTTATTATTTAATTTTTAATAAAAAAAAGTTCATCAAAAGATGAAAAAAAATTGTTTTTTTCAATTCTATTTTATAGTCGAAGGAAAATGCTATAAATCGCCCTTAGGACGGTCAATAGTGTATAGAAAAGTGTGAAAAATATATATAAATATGTGAAAGTGTATTGAAAAGTATAAAATATGCATCAAAAAATATTTTTTTATCATTTTATTTTCCTTAATGACCGTCCTTAGGGCGGTCGATAGCAAGACCCGAGAATAAGCTATCTCCAACTAAAAAATATTATCTGTTTTCACCTTTTTTTTTAAATAGGACATAATGTTTACGTTTTTAAAATTTTTCACGTCAAGATAAGAAAAAAAAAAGTACAAAATCTTTATCAAACAATAAAAAAATTTTACTAGAAAATTAAAATTTCAAAAAAACAAAGCAACAACTAAAATAGCTATAAAAAAGCGCTATCCGAAACGGGTATTTTTGTTGAATCCCTTTCAAATTAACCATGAAAAAATGGGTCTATGAAGTTGATTTGAAAAGATTAATGTGGGTGGGTTATAAGTTTGGTGACCCACAAATCATGTGGTAATGTCTTACCATAACAAAATTTGAAATAGAGGTTGTTGGTGGCCAAAGTGGTCCATTATGCCACCGTTTGTTCACATTTATGTGCCGTATGGCAGAGTATGAGCCAGAGAGGCGAAGCTTCAATGCCTGAACGTATGGTGGCCCACCCCTAGACCCACCGTTATAATCTTTATTCGTTTTGTAGAACTCCTTAACTTAATAATTCATGCAAACTAATCGGAGTTGGACATCAGTAGTCACATAATCATATTACAAATTAATTTATCTTAGAAAGACGAATAGCCTGTTATCAAAATATTAAATTTATCAACTTCATCGATTGATGTTGTTGAAGAAGCAATGCAGTTCAAATCCTGTCGATGTAGTCGAGATAGGTCTACTCACAACACTGGTATTGTGTTTTATGGGCACAAGACCAACCCCAAATTCGTATTTTAATGGCAATTGTGATTTTTTGTTTAGGGGAAAATTTAAATGATATTTTTTTCTTTACATTTCTTGCATTTTTATTTTTGGGTGTAAAATTATTGATTAAGTTTTTGTATTAAGGATGTTTTAATATATATCATTTTCAATAGTTTTACCATGACTAATTCATTTAATATTTTGTAGCAAGTCAACCTTAAGTAGAATTTAAAAATATTAATTTTCAAAATCTATTTTATCTTAATAATAATTATTATTATTAAATTTTATTTTATTTTTTTACAAAATCTACTAAATATTACAAATATTGTGTAGACAATGAGTGCGTTTTGAGTTTTTCAAATGTGTATCTAAAATAGGTAAAATATTTGTTTGAACAGAATTTTTTAGCAAGTTATTTTTTGAGAATAGATTCCCAATTTGGTCCCAAACGTCTCAAACTTTGCACCACAAAATTAGGTATGTGAATTGATACAGATAAAGACCGAATTCGAGCCATAACACAAGCTACAAGCCTACAATATGCAACTTCCCAAGTTATAGGTTAGATATGGAAAATGATATTATTGCATAAAATTTATTAAAAAAAGCACTACAAGAATGATACGGCAATGCTATTTTAGTAAATAAAAATTATCTTGATTGATATTTTATTGTAAATTGAAAGACTCGTATTCTGCCACATCATTCTGTACTAAAATTCTGTATAAGTTTCTGTTTGTTTATCATTGCTATTTAAAGAATGTGAGGCCCAAAAAAGAAGACGATAGAGCCAAGCAACTTCAAAAATTATGCATGGTGGTACAGGCCATAGAGTTTAGTTGGCGGGGGTCATCTATACGTTCGGTGCTATTATTAATGCCTAATAGATTGTAATGGATATGGGCAAATATCATAAGGAAAAATAATTTTCAAACTTCATTTTTGCACATAATAGCATAATACCACTATTATGCACGAATAATTTTACAGACATTAAAAAAAATTATACAACAATTTTACCAAAGTAAAGGTAATTTGTATTATGCCATTGTTTAAACTTTGTTACATAATTTCTATTTAAAGAACTTGTTTATTTTTATAATTCCTCTCTTAAAACTAATCTAAATTTAGTTGGCATAGTATCAGTTTGGTGACACAATTTTCATTGAAATAACTCGTTTTAGTATTAGTTTGAGAATTGTGCATGAAAATGCTTTGCATTTGTAAAACGATATTGATATTATTTTATAGTTTTTTTCAAAACGGTAGTGAATGAAGGCCCGAGAGGTCTCCAAATAATATTTCAAATCTACGATAATATACAATGTAGATAGATGTAATATTTTTTTTTGTCTAGTATTGCTTCAGTCTCATAATTTGGACTAAAAACAAAAATAAAATTCAAAATGAATGATTCAGATTTATTTGATTATGTAAAATTCACACTCAAATAAATTTTAACTATTTATTTTAAATTCTGTAAACGAATAATTGCTATGTAATTCCACGTAATTAATAAAGACAAAGATTCAAAGAATGAAATGTACCGATTGTACCAAAAGGGGCAGTTAAAATTATTTAAATTTGACTATGTAGAGGCCAGTAGAGAGTTATGTCCAACAAAAATGAAATAAATGAGAATGTGATTGGAAGCATTGAAGTATTGCCTACTCGTCTGTTGCCTCCCGTAATGATTTTGTCGTGTGCCAGCTGGTTTCCTTTGGGTTTTGAGGCTACAAACAAGGTACTTTTTTTTTTCTTTTTTTCAAGAGGGTAACATTTCATGTAGATTTTTTAAAAATTCTTACAATCGAGTATTTGAGCCAGTTTGCGCACATCTCGACTAATTTTTTGACCTTGAAGTTTTGTGACCTTGAAGTTCATGACTAGGCAAACTTTCAGTGACCCCAATATTTGGCCTTCGTCAAATTAAATTTGCTTCAACTTTTAAATTTATTGAATTTTTCTTAAAAGTTGTAAAAGTAAAAAAAAAAATTGAAAACTTATTTATACGAAATCTTTGTTTTGGAGTGAAACTTTCAACCATGTGCTTTTAATTTTTGTATTGGGTTAATTCATACGGGGCTTTATTTTAATTTTAAATGGGTCTTATACTTGTAGACGATGAAATTAGTCTCTAAGATTAGTTGGTTCAGAGTCCGGATACCGAGTTATCAAAAAAAAAAATTAAACATAAATTAAACAGTATTGGGACTTTTATACAAATACATGAAAAAAGAAGTGGGCCTGGGCTGGTTTATTTTTCTTTCTTTTTTTTTTTTGGGGGGGGGGGGGGGGGGGGGGCGGCTGGACTTAGTATTGGGCTAATAGTAATAGAAAAAGAAGGTACTTATAAAACTATATGGGCTTCCGGTATCTCTTTGTGGCCCAATATGGACAACTGCTTCTTATATATATATATATATATATATACTAGTGGATTATGCCCGTGCTATGCACGGGACAAAATTGGTAAAAAACAATGAGTAGGGGCAAAATAAAAAAAAATGGTTAAGGGCAAAAAGGGCCAAAAAGAAATGGCTAGGTGCAAAATGAGCTTTAAGAGGATTGTTCAAGCCTAATTTAGTAAAATCGTTTCGACCGAAGTTTGGAATTTTGCACCGAACTTAACTTCGGTTCGACTGAAGTTTGGAATTTTAACCGAACTTAACTTCGGTTCGACCGAAGTCTCCGGATTTTGCGACCGAAGTTTGCAAAAACAGATTTGGTCGTTCAAATTTAAATTCCAAACTATACTTGTGATCTATCTCTCTTTATATATACATATATATATATATATATATATAAATATCTATATATATATATATACACACTAATGATGTATAGAACTTGTTTTGAACTATCTCACGGGTTCGATGCATAAGGGATTTTATAGGAAAGCCTTCAAAAGAGAAGTTGCTAAATCAAGAGCCAACTTTGAATAGATTTATTTCATGCCAAAAAACTCTGAATTCCGATAAATTTGAGTCTAAAGTCAAGATCAAGAAGTTATCTTTCCAATGCAACTAATCTCATGCTCAAACTCCAAATATTGAAGAAGTTCTAACCAAAATAGTGAAGCACTGCGAAGCGACAAATTTGCAAACAAGACCAGCCAACTTTAGATAGCATTATCTATGGCTTCAAATATTCAAATGTATAAGTGTTTGAGCCTGTATTCAATCCCCAGAAGTTATCTTTCCAATGGAACTTGAATCATGACCAAACTCAAAGAATTGAAAAAGTTATGGCCAAAAGAGTAAAGAACTGTCAATCTGAGATTCTGCAAAATCTGCAGACAAGTTGGGT
>BRYE01000009.1:1677500-1680000 GCA_030159115.1 Actinidia arguta var. hypoleuca | reverse complement strand
GAGTGATTGGGGTCTATAGTGTAATAATTAAAACTTTTCGGATAAAAAAAACACAAGTATTAACACGAGGGACCTGAAGCTTAATTAGGTATTTAAAATTCCAAACTCTGATTGCAACACCGTGTCTCTCTCTCTCTCTCTCTCTCTCTCTCTCTCTCTCTCTCTCTCAGTCCTCTAGAGACCTCAGGCGAGGGTTGCTTGAGGTTCCTAAACCTCCAACAACCTCGATCTGCTCAGCCCAAACTCTGATTAGCCTGTAGAACCTCGATTCGACTTCGCTGGTGTTCTATTCGACTTCGTCGAAGTCCCCCCTTGCATCCCGACCTCCGGCGACCTTTGAATCAGAGCCTAGGTCGTATGTCTGACATCGCTGACCTCCGGTGACCTCCAGATCAACTTCTCCTGAATTCGACAGCCCTCCAGAGCTCCGATTGGGCCTCGATTTGCCTCGATTTGACACCACGAAGGTTCGATTTGGCTTGGGTGTGTTCGATTTGTTCGATAAGCTCCCATCTTCCTTAGAAGCGCGATTCTTCCTCTTGGGAACACGTTTCCGTCGCATTTTCGAGCAAGAAACACGGAATCACGTTTCTCAGGGAGGAACGGCAACCTTGAAGGCGGTTACTGCAACTAAGATACCACCTCCTCCTCATGCACCACCTCCACCACGTATGCCACCCTCTCCTCCATCTCCAATTCCTTTTCCAATCCCTTCGCTGGCACCGCTACCTCTCCCTATGCCACCACCCCCTCCACCCCCAATCCCTTTGCCAATACCACCTCTAATTCCCTTGCCTATGCCGCCACCACCTTTTCCAATTCTCTTGCCAATTCCACCTCCTGCTCCACCACCTCCTCCATGACTAAATCCACCCCCTCCATGATGGTGTTTTTTCTCTTTATTCTTGTGGTGTTTTCCACCAGCACCAATGTCAACTCCGCCTCTACTACCCGTCGCCGTTCCCACCATCTTTTCCAACACAATTGGGGTTGCCTACTCAACTACCAGGCTTTTTGTAACTGAAACTAAACCCCGCTCCCTTACCGAAACTAAATGAGTGCCCAAAACTCGAACCTTTCCATCTGCCACCACCACCAATCCAACTCAGGTTGCCATCCAAGACCCACTCTGGCTTCTTCACTTCCTCATCCCTTTTCTCCTCCAAGTTCCTACCTTCAACACAACCAACAACCAAGAAACACCACATGACCACCACCAGAAGGCTCTCCCCACTGCTCCACAAACTTCACACCACGGCTTTATATAGAGGAGAGCCTTGCAATAACCTTATTTAATACTCATATATGAAAGAAAGTCCACTTTGCCTCGTTTTCTCTTTTCCCTTCATTTTCTTGATTTTTTGTTCCCACTATCTTTTCTCTATGGAAAAATAGAAGAACATGTAGGGTTGGGAGGTTGTGACTTGTAATTGCTTTACAACACTCCTCTAGCTTGGCCACCCATGCATTTACGTGACTCTCTTTGCATTCATGGCCACCGTTAGGGACTCTCTCTCTCTCTTCCATGGATTCATGCAATTGTGATTGGCACTATTGATTTCTCATTGATAAACAAATATTGAAGGTAACAACAATACTTAAGTGGCTTATCAGTAGAAAAAGTGCTTATATGATTTGGTTAGACGTCCCTCGTCTCTCACTAACCCAATTATGTAGCCATCTTACAGCAATGCGAGATCTTTCATTCATTTGTTATACAACCACATAGTATTATCATTATATCCAATATTTATTACTCGTTGTGGATGATTGTAACAGTTGAATTTATATGTTCATTTTTTTAAAAATTGAGGTAGCTGGACTTATGTTAAAAATTAATTATTCAAAAGAAGTTGAAAACATCAAAGTAAAGTTTCTTAAAAATCAATTTTTTTTTTTCAATTTTTAAAGTTATTTTTTGTGTGCCAAACACTCGTGGTACAACTTTTAAGACACTCCGAAACACAATTGTGCTCTATTAAGACAAAATAACAAAATAGAAATCATAACAATCACTCTAATTGTCACCTTAATTCCTTTGAATTGTTGCAGGCTATCTAAGATATACCATTTCAAATATAAAATTGAAAAAATGGTATTAGATGTGGAGGTGGTTGTTGAATAGGAAGGAATTGAGTAATGACTAAGAATTTTATGACGCAATTGCTTTGTCACGAGCCACATTCATTGGATGAAATTTTTGCATTAAGTTCTCTCTCTCTTATAAAGGGAACAATAGGGACATTTCTTTGGTTTTCTTTTCGCACCACAAATCCCTTCTTAAATCCGTAATACAAATACAATCTTAAGTTAGCTGTGTTTGGATTAAGGATTTAAAGAAAGAAAATGATAATAAAAAGTTAAAGGATCTAATGGTTCAGATTTAATTTTTTTTTTATAACTTTTATTTTTTCTCCACAAATTCCTCCTTAAATCCTTGGTCCCAATCAGGATTGCATACAAACCGAGTCATTCGTGAGTAGGCTCGAGCTCGGCTCAT
>BRYE01000009.1:1640000-1657500 GCA_030159115.1 Actinidia arguta var. hypoleuca | reverse complement strand
GTGATTTAATTAACATTACTTAATTAAATTCATTAATTAACAGGCTAAAAAAAACAATATAAAAAACTATTCCGCATTATTTAAGCAATTTGAAAATGACATGAGATGGTGTTGGTTAACCCAGATTACAGGGCATATAGGATATTGACCGCATTAAATTCTTTGAGCTTAAAAGAAAATGACAGGAAACTAATTTGTTTAATTTTCATAATTAAAGAAGGAAATTAAATAAAAGAAAAGTCAAATCTGTGTGTGTGTTTTTGGGGTTAATTCTGGCACAATTTGCGGGTATCTTTTTGGGTAAGATGGTGACTATCACAATTTGGATTTGGATTTGGATTTGGATTTGGATTTTTTGTTGTTAATCAATGGTAGGATCAGAATGGTACATATGCAGATAATGTTCAGTGGATTATCATACAAAATATCAAGTTTATTGGATTTATGCAGAAACATAATTAGGTCACATTTGTCTTTCACCTTATTCTCGAAATCATATATTTGTTAGTTTTTAAAAAAATATGTTTTGATCATGTAGCTATTGATCTCATGTCTGACTAATCTGATATTTAATTACCACGAATGATTTACTCAATGAAACCTACAAGATAAGCATTACCGTTTATATTATTCCATCCACGCTGGGTTCAAATTTGCACGGACAACACTGTATTGCCTCATAGAAACATCGCGCACGCACACATATTTTCTAAATATGATTTGCTCGACGAGACCCGCATAATAAACCGTCCCAATTATATCAGTTGATCCATGGTAAATCCGAATTTGCACATGCAATGCCGAGACCTACATAATAAACGGTCCAGTTTATGTTGGTTGATTTATGGGAGGTCCAATTTTTCACACGCAACACTGTATTGTGCTCACAAAAACTGTAATTTTTTGGCTCAACCAAAATCCGACCGATCATCGGTCAGAGGTCGGTCAGAGCATTTTGATTAAGACTGACCAACCATCAGTCGGGTGTCAATCGGTTCGTATTTGCAAGTTTAACCATCAGTCGGTTGTTTTAAACAAGTTTGACTAATTGGACTTGGTTCTAATTTCATAAACACTATTTTCGAAGATTTCTTATTGGTATTGGGCAAAGGTGGATCTACCAAGGATCAAGTGGGGTCATTTGTCCCTACCGGAAAAAATTTACATTTTTAGTCAACTAAAAAATTACACTTTCACTCCAACAGAAAAAAAATACACTACTTTGAGCCTACTGAAAAAATAAATTATACTATTATCCCATAATTTTATGTTTTGACTCCACTGAACTAAACTCCTGGTTCTGCCCCTGATTTTGAGAATTTGATTTGGCAAAGAATTATTTTTTGGTATTAATTTGGTTTAGGAATGATTTTTTGATTATAAATTTGTAAGGCTCCTTCTTCTTCTTCAATGGACTTGATCGTTCATTGGGTGACTCCCATGGGGAGACTTTGGTTGGATTGTTGATATGTTTGTTTGAGAGTGTTTTTGGTGTGGTTCCAATTAGATTTGGGAGATAATTTGTATTTTAAATTTTTTAGGTTTTTGAGAGAACTTTTTTTAAAAAAATGCTCCATTGTAGCTCTTCGATTCATTTGTTTTAATTTGTTAGTGAAAGCATTTACTTGTTTGACTATTCGTAAATGTAGTTACATAACCGAACTACATAAAATTTGACCTCTTTCATTTGATTATTTTCTCTTTTGTTCGTTTATATTTGTATTGCAAATTTATTTATTTCGTTTCTTTCATATGCATAACCATCTTGAGTTGTATTTATTTTGTATTTTTAAATACTTTCTCACAACAAATTGATATCAGAGTTTTAGTATCTTCATTTTTATTTTTTATATCAACAAATTGGTATCGAAGCTTTAGGTTTCGACGGAAGCCTTTATTTGTTTGGTTCTTTATTGATGGTGTAATTTAGAGCCAAATTAACCTGATCTCATTGGGTCGGTTTAAATTGGTTCTACCATACTCATGATTCGGTTCTAGGTCTGAAAATTGAAGGCCCGTCCGATTCGTAAGTTCTTTTATCCAAAATTGACTTGATCTGACTTGACTCAGAACCGAACATAGAATCGAAGCTAGACCCGATCGTATATTATTACCGTGCACTCACCATACATTATTATTTCTCATGCTATATAAATCAATTAGAATTTTGTATTTTTAGTATTTTCTAAAATTTTAAATGAACCGACCCAACTCGATCCTGAAAGAACTGAAGAATCGAACCGTTCGGTTCCTTTGAACGGCCAAGTCGGATTTGAGTCCAAAAATAAAGAACAGTTTAAGATCGAGTTAATTTTGAATCTATTATAAAATCAACTCGAATCAACCCATCAACACCCTACTGTGTATGAAACATGAGGTCAAACATGTTAACCCAAGTGGGGTGATGTGAAAGGAGAATATTATAGTGCCAAAGATGGAAGATAGGAGACATGAAGCACCAGGTCAAACAAGTTAACCCAAGTGGGGTGACGTTTTGTGTATTATTATTGAACCGGAAAGATGGACTCGGGAGGCGGCTTAAGATAACTGTCAATTCAATTATTTGAAAAAATATATATTATAATATTCATTAATTAATATTTTAAAACTATATTTGTCTACCACCCTAAGTTTCTTCAAAAAAAAATGGAGGCATTTAAATTTATAATTATGTTATTTTGGACGGGCACACAATTTAAAAGAGAAATCTTACAGTCTAAGAATTAAATCACATAAATTGGTCAAAAAAATAAATAAAAATTATAGGGCACACTCCTTATAAAATTTCATTTGTATACTTAAATTTATTTGACAACTTATAATAAAAAATAAGATATATATTCGTTTTGGCCCATTATTTACCATTTTTTATTCTTATTTTTTTAATTTTCAAACAAGTGATCATCTCTCTCTCTCTCTCCCTCCTCCTCCTCTTCTTCTTCTTCTTCTTCTTCTTCTTCTTCTGATTATTATTATTTTGTTCACATTCTTCTTGGTCTACTTCAATCTCTATATTCACATTACTTGCCCATTGGTTTGTCTTTCTTCAATTTAATAAGATCCTTATTACATAAAAAAATCTTCCAGACTCTATTTAGATCAAGAATTTAGTGAAAGAAAAAAAAAAATCAATGATTTCAAACGGTTGAATCTCTGACTTTTTTTTTTATTTATTAAATTCTTGATTCAAATACAGTATCACGGGGATCGTATTACATCACAATAATTATGTAATTTTCGAAAAACAATGTTATCCTTTCTCACATCACAATTGAATTTTATTAGTAAAATCTGTGGTTAGAGCCACTATTAAAAAAAAGGGAGCACAATTCCAAAATATTAAATAATCTTACCCTACAACCACGGGAGATGATATAAGCAATGCTAATTGTGCGGACAGAAAGAAATGTGTAATTTGACCTTTTCAATATTGAGATCTATAATTATTTTTTTAAAAAGGTTAAATTTCACTAACCTCCTCTAAAGTTTAAACAAACTGCAGACTTCTCCTGCTTTAAAACTAATATATAGATCCCTCCTTTCCCGTTAAGTAACATCAAACAACGTTAAAAATATTGATAAAATGACCATATTACCCTCAATAAACATTTGGTTTGCAAAAATCCAATCCTCTTGTATGTGAGGTGGTGGAACGGATGACCGGAGGTGATGACCGACAACAATGGTGATCTTTTGATCACCATCTCTCTCTCTCTCTCTCAATTCTCTCTCTTTTACTGAATAAATCATTTTGGGTGTGTTAAGGTTTAATTTTTTGTTTTGTTATGTTTAATTTTTGGGGTTTGTGATTTGTAATTAAATAGAGAGAGATGGGGTTTGTGAGTTTAATTCTTGGGTTTGTGAGGTATAATTGAATAGAGAGAGAAGGTTCGTGAGGTTTAATTCTTGGGTTTGTGAGATTTAATTTTTGAATTTCTTGAGATATTTTTGAATTGGATTTTTGGATTGTGAATTCTTGAGCTGTTAACGGAGAAAATGTGAGAGAAATAAATGGTAGAGTGAGAGTCAAGAGTGTCCAATGGTTTGAAGGCTGTTTTTGGTATTCAAGAAGAGTTTTCAAACATTATCAAACGGAAGGAGGAATGTGTATATTAGCCTCAAAAGTATGGCAGTCTGTATAATTTTATAAACTACAGAGTAGGCCCCTGTAATTTGAGCAAACCTCAGGAGAGGTGAGTAAAATTTCTTTTGAAAAATAAAGTCAATGGATGATAGTGATACGTAATCGCAATCCAAACGTGGTCCTAAACCTCCCACGGCTTTGCCATGAAGTTGAATGATCTACGACTTCGAAAAGCCGTAAAGTCAATATCTAATGACCCAATTAAATTAGACCTCCCCAGATCCATCCCAAAACTTATCGAATTTGTCATAGCCACCCCATATACCGTCGGAGACCTATCAATTTGAGAATTTTAGATACTTTCGGTATATTAACTTGTATTACATAATGTTCAATATTTAAGAAATTTACTTGAAACATTCTTCTAGTAAACTTGAAATTATCAATATAAATTTTAATAACCAATTAGAGGTTATCTTTAATTGTTAATTTATTTTTTTACATGAAAATAATACATAAGAAAATAATCATTAAATTATCAATATTTAATTTTTTTAATGAACGACAATTGTAAAATATTGATAAGGAAAAAATAGTATTTTTGACTTCATCCTAAATATAGTAATTTATATACAAGTAAAATCTGGTTCCGAACTTTGATTCAGAAAATCCTCAAGTCAATTTAGAAGTTGAATATTTCTTTGTAGTTGTGAATTAAGTGCATTTATGTGTGGTATTTTTTTAATTTGCACAAAAAAATATTTGAGAACTTCCCTTATTTATCATGGTGAATTTTGATTTGATATTTTCTCAATATATTTTTTTTACTTAAAATTGATACATTTATATCAATTTGCACTGAGTAAATATTTGAGAACTTCTCTTATTTATCACATGAAATAAATATTTGATAATTTCTCTTATTTAGTTGATAACTTCTCATTTTCTATTTTAAAAATTTATTAATAATTTCTTGTTTGATATCTTGCGTAGTGATAATGTTATCTATACGATAATTTAGAAGTTGATTATTTCTTAATATGAAAATTATATTGATAATTTATCATTTTCTGCTTTGAAAAATTTATATTATTAGTTTATCTACATAAATTTTATATTGAGGTTAGTAGTTACTCAAAAATGAATTTTTGGGATAGTAATTAATTACGATAATTTTTTCACAGAATAAATACCCTTAGAAGGATCCAGTTGTAATTTTTTCAAATTTTTATTTTAGATGACTGACTAATCTGCGGAACAAAAACTAAACCTTTACGAACGTAAAGCCAAATTGGACACAAATGTAGAAACATTATAATTGTTTTAATTCATTAATATGATGAAAAGAATAAATAAATATTTATATATATATATATATATAATATTAATTGGATCGAGTTCAGTTTGAAGGACCTCTACTCAATACCTTACCCAAATCTTATCGGGTTAATTTATTTTACTTCTAAATCCACCCATAACCCTATTAAAAGTAAAAACCCACCAAATCCATCCCTTTTAAGATCCGGTAGCACAAAAACCCATAAGATCTATTTATTTGTTTATTGTTGTTGCCGTCCCTTGCAAAAAATATAGGGTGTGATCCATTTAAAGTAATATGCCATTTCAATTGGTTGAAACATTAGGGAAATTCTATTTAAAGTAGTTGACCCATCTTTTTTTATTATTACAAATAGGGTAGTGTTTACCGAATTTGTCAGGTTAATGGACATCATGACATCTTTAATTACTAAAAAAAATAGTAAGTAGTTCGCACGTTACTAAAACAAATAACAATGCGTATTTATCACTCCATCTAACATTAATTATAAAAAAATTGTGCACTTATCTAGAAAATTTCAAAGGTATGTCCTTCAATAATGCACAATTAATGAGTTTATTTTATTTTTCATATAAGTATTTGTCAAAGTCGCGTGGGTGGAATACCTTTTTCATAGAATTTTTAGGATGCTTAGAGTTTCAACCAATTGTTATCTAACGATACACATCAACCAAACACCCCAATGTGGGGCCACAACCTTTATTATTTCTATTTTTTTTGGAAATATAAAAAAATTCACTAATAAAAAATAAAGTAAATTACACTGACCTCCCCTGAGATTCTAGGTTAATATACAAAGCACCTCTGACGTTTGAGAAATTACAATGACTTTCCCTGAAGTTTGAAACTTGTAACAGATTCTCCATTTTATACTGACGACCCCTGAGATTCTGAGTTAATACATAAAGCACCCCTTACATCAATCGTCCGTTAACAAGATTGAATGTTCATCCATAACGTTAGTTGAATAGTAGTTAGAATACCATATATGCTATTTTTTTGATAAAGTTACTATATACCTACAAGGATATTGATTGAATGATCAAAAAGTAAATCATATTGACCCATTAACTATTTTATTGTATTATTTACACTCTTACCGTTATTAATCTGTTTGAAATAGTGATAAAAATCGCTCACGTGTTGTCCATGTGTTTAAATTAAATACCCTTATGTCTAAAGTACTATTATTTTTTTGTCATTCAATCACCATCTTTGTGGGGTATATAATAATTTTGTTAAAAAGAATGGTATATATAGTATTCTAATTACTATTCAGTTGACATCATGGATGGACAGTCAATCTTGCAAACGGACGATTGACGTCAGGAGTGCTTTGTATATTAATTCAAAACTTCAAGGGTGGTCAGTGTAAAATAAAAAAAATCTGTTACAAGTTTCAAACTTCAGGGAAGGTCATTGTAATTTTTCAAATATCAGTAATGCTTTGTGTATTAATCCGGAACCTCAGGGAAGGTTAGTGTATTTTACCTTAAAAAATATGAAAAAATAATTCAAGATTAAAAATAAACAAAAACCAAAGATGAAAGTTACATTGGCAAGGTAACAACAGGCTCTGTTTGGTTCAATTTCTAAATTATTTTTGTAAAAAAAATATTTTTTTAAATTATGTTTTTCAAAAAAAATATATTTTATTTTCATAATAGAACTAACAATTTCACCACCGAACTTCTAAAAGGAAATATAGAAGACCAGAAGAAAGATGAAACTCACGAACACCGACTGCTAAGAGAGACTACAATGCTGTTGAAAAGTTCAAAAAAATACGATTTATCGCAGTTGTTTTCAATTATAGGCTAAATTTTCTCTTTTTTCCTTTTTTTATTAATAATTTTAAGCTCTTTTTTCACTAATTGTACTTTATTTTTGTCTTTTATTATGACGGTGTATCAAAATATTTTATAGATTTAAAGAAAATATATAACCTATAAAAATATTTTTATTTACAATAATGTCACTATCACATTATTATTCTGATAGCATTATTTTTTTTACAATCTTTCTTTATAAATATACCAGTAATTGCCCATGCTCACGAGCATTACGCCAAAAAAAAAAACTCTTAGGCGTACTCGTTAAAATTTTACCACCTAAAAAACAGATAAGATATAAACGATATATTGTATTTATATACAAAGATATACATTACTACAAAATAGAAAACGAATTAGAAAGTATAATGATTTTGAAAAAATGTTCTTAATTTGTGAGAAATGAGGTGAAAATAAATTAATGTTTTAATTTTTTGGGTGTCAACCCTACTAAAAAAATAATTCAATGGGTAAAACATATGCCCAACTTTGAAAATATTTTGTCCATTGAATCACAACTTATGTAGGCCCCACACATTTGAGAAGAATGAATTGATATTTTTTAGCAGAAAAAAATAGTCTCAGGTGAAATCTCAGCCGTTAAATTAATTCAAATGAATTTCAACCGTAGATAATGGAAGATAAATTTGAGATTTAATATGAGTTGTGTTTTATATTATAGACTGGTAATTGTCCGTACCAACAGACACCCCACCCACCCACACACAAAAAAAACCTCCTCTTAAATGTACTCGTTAAAATTTTATTACCTAAAAAATAGATAATATATAAGCGTCAAATAAGAGATATATTGCTACAAAATAAAAAATAAATTAAAAATTTAATGATTTAAAAATGTGTTGTTAGTTTGGCCATTGGATAACAACCTATATGGGCCCCACACATTTGAGAAAAAAAAAAGTGATATTTTTTTAGAAGAAAAAAATAACCTCAACTGAAATCTCAGACATTAGATTAACTCAAATGGATTCCAATCGTAAATAACGAAAGATATTTCGGAAGTTTCAAAAATATTTATATATGAAATTATAATTTTTTTTGTCCTTATTTGATAAATTTAATTAAATATTTATTTTTATTCAAATATTTTTTTTACAATCATTGGATAAATTAATTTTAATAAATATAAAAATGTGCAATTAAAAAAAATAAACGTAAGAAAATCTTTTTTTCTATTTGGATAATTTTTATCTACTTTTATTTTTTATTATCTTTAATAAAAATAATTAATCAATTAATCAATATTTTATACCTTTTCGATTTATCTCGATAAAAAGAGTTTAAAAATATAAAAAATTATATAATTTAAGAGAAAATTCACTAAAAAAAATATTTGTATCTCCAAAATAAAAAATTTTAAATATATTTTTAGACTCTTCTCGTCAAAATACTAATATAATATAAAATTTTGATTAAATAATAAAAAATATATAAAATAAAATAAAATAAAAAATGAGGAAAAAAGAAATGTGTCTTTTAGTATTTTTTTATGCGTGAGTCTCACTAAAAATATATTTCAACGAGCAAAAAAATGTTCAACTTTAGAGTTTTTTTATCCCTTTTATCAAAATCTATGTAGGCCTCACACATTTGAAAAAAAAAAAAAGTGATAGTTTTAGAAAAAAATAATAATTTCAAGTAAAATATCAACAGTTGGATTCACTTAATTGAATTTTCAACATAAATAACAAAAGATAAATTTAAGATTCAAAATGACTTGTGTTTTATAATATGAATAAATATTCCATAAAAGAAGCCTCAACCAACTTCTATCCAAAGCTATGGAGCGGGTTGTATTAAGGCATTAAGTTTCCTAAAAGTGTGGCTATTTGAGACATGTAGTTATTTTGTTTTTTAATTTTTTGTAATATTTAATTAAAAAAAATTATATTTTTTATTTATTTTAATATAAAAATCTGAAAATATAATTTTTTATTTAATTTAACAAAAATCTATTTTTTTTGATTCAACAAATTAATTAATTTTTTATTTTTATTGGATTTTTTTTAGATTTAAATCATTTTAAAAAAAATAAATTTCTCTCAAGAGATCTAAAAAAAATATAAAATTTTAATAAAACAGTAAAAAAAATACTTTAAAAAAATCAAAAATCAAAAATCAAAACAAGTAAATTTAAAATAAAATAAAAAAATTAGCCCAAGGGGTCCGAACGTCCTTTTGCAGGGGTGGGCCCTTGTCTCAGAGTCCACATATGATGGCCCCAATGGGGCCCATCAAAGGCCCACTGATGATCCAATTATGTTCGTCTTTTAGCTCTTTATGCCTAGTATATTTTCTTATTCCAAAATTGTCCAATTGAAAATGGACTGTGCAATAAATAACTACAAGGGTAAAAAGGTCAATTCATCTTTTTGCTCTTTATGCCTAGTATATTTTCTTTTTCCAAAATTGTCCAATTGAAAATGGACTGTGCTATAAATAACTACAAGGGTAAAAAGGTCAAAAAAAATCTGCAACAATTACGAGTATTTGGAATGGGTGGTCTGCGGTGGTTGCTATGTGACCACTACCATGTAAGTGGGTTGGGCCCACTTGTAGTTGGAATTCGAATAATTGAACTAAGTGGGCTCGTCGTGGGCCTACGGGCCAGGCTGGTATGACAAGCCCAATGATTGTCCTCATCGTACAAAACATATAAACATGTTGTGTTTTTTACGTATCAAACTGGTGGTTGAACTGGTCTGTGGACTGCCACGTCACTCGTTGTTGATGTATCCGGCCTACCTCAAACATTGGCCTCAACCTCGAGCAGCATTAATCATTTATCAGGGATGGCAATGGGACGGGATTGGCCTAAATCCTATCTCGCCACTATTATGAAAAACTGGCAATGGGACGGGATTGGCCTAAATCCTATCTCGCCACAATTATGAAAAAACTCACAGTGGTCCCGACACCCAGCCCCAAAGTTTTGTGGGGGTGATGGTTGAAAAGTCATCTACTGACCTCGTCCCCTCCCCACCTTTCCCAGCCTAAGATTTTTTTTGTCATTAATTTGATTTTAAAAGGACTAGTTCACGGGAAGAAAAAAAAGGAAAATAATTTCCACTTCCCTTTTACCAAATGCACCAATTCTTTTTGTTTTCGTTATGTTAATTTTGAATCAATGCCTAAATTAGCCCTCTCAAAAACAGAAAGAAGTAAAAGTCCAAGGCTATGGAGAAATGCAATTTAGGTAATTGACAAAATTGTTAAGGATATTATTATAGCATTGCATAATAAAGACAAAAAAATGTACTGCATTAGATAAAAAGTGAAATGAAAAAATTATTGCCAAAAATAACCGTAAATGCCACTTGTTCAAACCATTAAACTGTGTTTGAAAATAAATATATATAACAAATCATAAAAAGTAATTTCCACGAATAACACCTTGGAAAGGAACTTAATCATAAAATGTAATTTCTACCAATAACACCTTGAAAAGGAACTTAATCATGGGGGTATTTTTGCACTTTCACCTCTAATCGAGTTGGATTTGGGGCATGACGACCTAAACCCTATTCACCCAAAACCAAACGGATTTAGAAAATCTACCCTATACCCTGACCCTAACCTAAATTATGCAATCCCATTTTCCCCTATTGGGGACAGGTTGTACCGGATTACTCGAATACCTCGCCTAATTGAAAAAAAATATCATTAGAGATGACTTAGAAAAAAAGTATATATATACTTCTTAACGTTCTTATACTTTTCCATCTTTTTCGTTTTGTTTTATTCTTTTCCCTTCGCACAAAAAAAGGTCTAAATATAGCATGAAATTAATACAATAGATTAGAGATGACTGAGAATATTATTTTATAGACATCGAAAAACATAACGATCTAAGCACGATAATAAGAGACGTTATTAAATAAATCAAGTTACATGAGTTTTGCTTATTACATTAAATAAACCTTCACGTGCTTTGCCCCAAGGTTCTTCGATTTTTAAATTTGTTTATTTTTCATAAATTGTAATTTATCCAGTAAAAATTGAAGTCAATATAGCGTCTCAAACACTAGGCTAACGTTTAATAATAATTCGCTGTGACAACTGAGTTAAGCCCAGCCCACAAGGAGACCCAAAATAAATACTTAATCAGCCTCTCTCTCAACCCAAAATCAAATGATTTTTTTGGTTGTCTGTATTTGGTTCCGAACTTTAACTCAATTTTTGTGGACTTTTTTTTGTCTTGATTTTATTACAATGTCTTTTATTTTTCTGATTCGTTGTGACTAGAATATTTAAATAAAGGTTATTAAAGACAAAAATAAATTGATATTTCAATGTGAATTTTGTTTTTAGTGATTTTTTACAATATTTTAATTTTAATTTTTCTAATGCATCTAATCTTGACAAACGGAAAAAATAAATATTAAATTTGAATGACATAAATCTTGAGGGAAATAAGAATTTGATTTATATCGTTATGATTTCATTATTTGGGACAAGACTACTAGTAACTTTTCCAAAATATTATTTACTGATATTAGGTTTTAGATTCCTGCTAACAATTCTTATTCCCCACATTTCAGCCAGCCAAACACAGCTTAATATCAGTTTCCCCAACACTCCAACACAAAAATGAAAGGAAAATGTTATTCTATATGAATTTTCATACATAAATTGTCTTCAGAATAATGTATCAATAGTATTATTGTAATTAAAAGATATTTCAAAAGTGTTATTTATCTTTAAATGATAGGTCTATAATTTTGCCACATCATTTTAATTACACTTTCACAGTTTCATTGACTTGCTACTGGAGAAAAGAAAAGAAAAGAAAAGAAAAGAAATAATTGTACTTTTTTCTACCACAAGAATAATAGATGCAAAAGTTCTTACAAAAATAATGTGACAAAGTCCAAGGATGGATCTCGGTGAAAATCTACCCTATACCCTGACCCTAACCTAAATTATGCAATCCCATTTTCCCCTATTGGGGACAGACAAACAGTTTGTACCAGGTTACTCGAATACCTCGCCCGATTGAAAAATAATCATTCCAGATGACTTAGAAAAAAGAAGTATATATGTTCTTATACTTTTCCATCTTTTTCGTTTTGTTTTATTTTATTTTCCCTTCGCACAAAAAAAGTTTTAAATATAGCATAAAATTAATACAATAGATTAAGAGGCGTTATTAAATAAACCAAGTTACACGAGTTTTGCTTATTATATTAAATAAATCTTCACGTGCTTTGCCCCATGGTTCTTTTGTTTTTAAATTTGTTTATTTTTCATAAGCTGTGATTTATTAGTAGAATTGAAGCCAATAGCGTCTCAATTATTAGGCCAAAGTTTAATAATAATTTGTTGTGACAACTTAGTTAAGCCCAGCCCACAAGGAGACCCAAAATAAAAACTTAATCAGCCTATCTCTCAACCCAAAATCATGTTGGAGTCTTTAAATCCCCTTTTGTTCAACACCAACAAAAAATAACCATTTTGTTTATTAAATATGCATGCCCATGGATCAATATGATCAAAATCGTTCACTATGTAGAACTTGTTGGGTATAGTATTTTGAAAAAAAAGATTAAATTGATCGAACATTAATAATCACATGATCGTCTCACATTAGTCTTACACGCTAATCTCAAAAATCACTCTCCATCCATTTTTTCAAGAGAAACATATCCCGGATTACGTGACCACATATGTTCAATTTGATTTTTGGTTGTCCGTGTTTGGTTCCGAACTTTAACTCAATTTTTTTGGACTTTTTTTTTGTCTTGATTTTATTACAATGTCTATTATTTTATGATTCGTTGTGACTAGAATATTTGAATAAAGGTTATTAAAGACAAAAATAAATTAATATTTTAATATAAAAATAAATATTAAATTTGGATGACATAAATATTGAGGGAAACGAGAATTTGATTTTATATCGTTATGATTTCATTATTTGGGACGAGACTACTAGTAAATTTCCCAAAATATTAGCTACTGATATTAGGTTTTGGATTCCTGCTAACAATTCTTATTCCCCACATTTCAGCCAGCCAAACACGGCTTAAGATCATTTTCCCTAACACTCCCAACACAAAAATGAAAGGAAAATGCTATTCTATAGGAATTTTCATACATAAATCGTCTCTAGAATAATGTGCCAATGATATTATTGTAATTAAAAGATATTTCAAGGGTGTTATTTATCTTTAAATGATAGGTCTATAATTCTATCATATCATTTTAATTACACTTTCGCAGTTTCATTGACTTGCTACGGGAGAAAAGAAAAGAAATAATTGTATTTTTTTCTACCACAAGAATAAAAGATGCGAAAAATCTTACAAAAATAATGTGACAACGTCCAAAGATGGATTTAGGGGGGCAATCACCCCTCCAAAAGTTTGAAAAAAAATCATTATTTATACTATAAATTTTAATATAATTCAAAAATTATATAGGTTAGCCCTCCAAAATTTTTAAAAATAATTTCAAAATTATAAAAGTTCGCCTCTTATAATAAGAATTTTGAATCCGTCCCTGACAACATCGTTTTAGTAAATAGATGCTATCTTGTTAGGTCTTAAACTTTATTTCATAGTATTTACACGAGGTTCTTCTTTCTTATTCTTAAGCAAGTCCTCGAAAAGGCTTAGTTGATCCGTGATTTCTCATTTAAAAAAACGAAAACATTTTACTTTTCAAAATAACCAAACATTTTAAAACATTTCAAACTGAATACTGAAAAAGCAAACAAATTAGAACATGGTGAGTAATTGTTTAATGAGTTTATATTTGACTTGTTTGGCGGCTAATTTGAGTCATCACATGACAAATGGGGACAAAGAAGGAAGGGTCGTGGGAAGGTATCAACGGACTCCTCGTGCACGTTGAAAATTCATACTCTCTCACAATAATTTCCACGGTTCAGTTTTAGATATGATGTTTACACATTATTTTCCTTTTAAGGCTCCGTTTGGGTAGATTTTTTAGGTTATTTTTTATTAATTATTTTTTATGCGTTTGGTGATAAATTTATTTAGAGTGAGCATACAAGAATTTATATGGAGTGATTTTTTTCCCCACCCATTTTACCTTTTTAAATAATAAAAAAAAAGACTTAATTTTTTTTCTTACCCCAAACGGGAACTAAATACATTGTTATACTTTTTGTTTTTGTAAATAGACTAAGGTCTCGTTTGGACTAGCTAAAGAAATTAGTTTTTTTCACTTTTGGGTTAAAAATGATCCACAAGTGTTTTTTGGGTAGCTAAAAAACTATGTAATATTTTTTTTTGTTAAACAATATCTTGGTTTTTGCTAACAAAATCCAACCGCATAACTAATAAATTTAGTCTAAACAATTATAAATAAAAATGTGTTATTTTTTAACAAAAAATCACAAAATAAACTTAGCCAAAACGGGATAAGTTATGAAAATATCTTTCCATTGAAAAAGAGTAAGTTTAAGAAATATAAGTAAAAGGATATTTTGATAATTTTATTTAGTGAAAAATATCTCCCTTTATTTTAGTTAAATTAATTCTTTTCATTTCACGCATGAAAGTATGAGTAATCATTTTTTATGAGTTAAAAAACAAACAGTTAATTTACGTACGAGAATGATATGAATCATTTACTTTCATTCATTGAAAATGAAAAAATTTGTACTTCATAATTACAAAAATATCTTTATCACAATATTTTATATGTAATTTCTGTATAAAAATTATGTACGTACATGCCCACAACAACTGCTAAATTGCTAATATAATTTTTTTATTTTTTTTTGACTTTTTAAGTATTTAACTGAAGTACGTGAAAATAAATAAATAAAAATTATTTCTTCCCTTGTTTTCTTCTTAGTTTTACAAGGTTAGACAAGTGATTTTCTTTTATTTTGACATTTTCTTTTAATTCTATCTTTCTTTTCTTTTTTGTTGCCTTCCTTTAACTTCAGTTGTTTTGATTTGCTTTTCGAATCTTTTCGTTTTTAGTGGGAAAAAAAACTAATTGGGTCAAAATTTTATACATTCTGATTCTCCTTAACGAGAGGGTAAAGAAAAATATGAAAATATATATATTTTGTTCAAAATTTTTAAAAAAATTACTAAAGATGAAATGTAGATAATTTGTTAAGTAAAAGATGACTTTATTTTGTCTTCTATCAACCTTTTTTCAAATTAGATAAAAAAATATATATTTTTAAATTCTTTTCGTTTAAAAATAATAAAAAATATATCATTTCAATCTAAGCAGCTAAAAAATTTCAAAAAATACTAGACCAAACTGACCCTAATTTTTTTTTCCCACTTCTTTTTCTCTTCCTTTCTTTTTTCTGTTTCCATATGTTCCAAACAGTCTTAGGGAACCATAGAATTAGCTTTAGTAATACGCAATGGTTTCAATGCAACAACTTTTGTGAATCATATTATTCCGCAATAGGAAAGTTTCTCTTTTACGATGTCACGATTTCTCCCATTATCCGTATAGTTTAGCGATTAAAGTTGTACTTGCAACATGATTTTGTGGAGAAATTTACGAAGAAAAGGAAAAACTTTAAAGAAATAATAAAAAAGAAAATGAATAGAAGAAGCTAGAAAAATAATTAGTTCATAAATAAAACAACATTATACTTTCCCTAAAGTACTTGAATATTGATGGGAAAACAAAGTACTTGAAAATTGAAGTTCTTGTGTCATCTTGTAAGATTGTGTTTGTACCATAGATTTGACGAGCCAGAAAAATGGGTGAAAAAGCATTACTTATTTACACAGAGAGACGTAGCTAGGTGTCAAATGGGCGGGCTAGCATGTTAAAATTCCGGACCAACACGGTTCATGCTTGGTGATGCGGCCAGTTTACGATTTTTGAGGCAAAAGGAAAAACATGTTTACGTAAACAAATATTAAATAATTTTAATTTTTTTATGCATTAAACTCTATTCTTATAAAAAAAATTCATAGCACATCACGACACGAGGCACAATAAGCCTGGCTAAGTTGGGCCGAGTATAGATTTTTATCAAATAGACACGACACGGCACGAAGCACAATAAATACATAAATAAATAGGTCAAGCTAGCACGATACGATCCGTTTGACACATCTACGAACATATATAATTTTGTAATATTACTAGTTAATGCGACTATAAAACTAAAAAAAAATTAAAACTTTTGGAGCGACGGTCGCTCCTATTCGCCCCGTAAGTTCATCCGTGTTTATTTACATATACACACTTTTTATGAATAAATAAACAAATCGTAGACTTATTGACAAACATCTATTCGTTACCTTATTAATTTCCGAATTGATAAAAAAAAAAAAAAAAAACTTCTTTCATCCCATTTTTAATTGTTACTCCTTTTAAATTTCTCTACTGATTGAAATATACTCTCTCTCTCTCTCTCTCTCTCTCTCTCTCTCTCTCTCATCAGGCGAAACTGCAGGCAAGAGTAATGCCAACAGTCCACCGCCCATATGTGCTAGAATCCAAAACGAAATGATTTTTACGTACAGTGTGACTAGGAACAACATCAGCACCATTTTGTCACTTTCCAAAAACCATCACCCCCTTCGCATAGCCTAAATTCCGTTTTTCGTTCCGTCTCTCTTTTTAGTCGGCATGAATATTCACATATTTTTACTGGGAAAGGATGAGAACGGATAAAATATTTTAATATTTTTTTTGAAAATAAGACGGTGATGATTTTGTATGCCTTCGCCCTGATATCCATCCGAATTCGCCTCTCTAGAGTAATATATATTTTATTTATTATATTTTATCTTATTTAATATGCATTTGTATTATAAAATATGTTTCCTATTCAAATAGTATTTTGTCTTTATTTTCACTTTTTTATGACATTAACTTAAATTTCTAAGAACTTAAAATGTTATATTGACTATGTTAACTAAGTAAAAATTATTCATCGTTTATTATCTTAATTTTTTTATAATAATAAATACATAATTTTTATTTAATAAAGAAAAAATAAAAAAATAAACAGAGAACGAGAATGGAGCAAAGAAATTCAGTCTCCATAGGAGATGGGGACGGGGTGGTCTCGAGGATAGGATGGAAATACCCATTGATAGCGGGAAAGCGAATAAGATTTGACACGCTCTTTAGCCATCTCTACCTCAGCCCAAAACCCCTCCCAATGCTTCCTTCAAGTACACATTTTTTTTTATTTTTAATAGATTATCGTAATTCAAACTTGTGCTATAACACTAGTATAAATAACACTTGTTATCGCGT
>BRYE01000009.1:1632500-1635000 GCA_030159115.1 Actinidia arguta var. hypoleuca | reverse complement strand
CTCTTGGGCGACGTGCTAACGGTGACGGTGATGCTAACGTTGGAGGCCATAACGGAGAGAGAGAGAGAGAGAGAGAGAGGGGTGACTGAAGATTCCAAATCACAAGAGACTTTGGAACTCTAGATATATACATACATGGGTAAATTACAATTTGTATCCTTAAATTTAGTCAATTATCACTTTAGCTCTTAAACTTTACTTTGTATTTTAATTTGTTCCTCCAACTATTGATTGTTGTCAATTAGGTCTAGTTAGTAATTGCTGTTACTTGTTAGGGGTGTTCTCGGGTCGGAAACTAAACCAAACCGAATTGTAGAATTATGGTTTGATTGAGAGCTTCATAAGACTATCGTTGGCATCTTCAAAAAAATCCAAGTGGACATACGTATCTGGACTAATATTTTTCTTTTTAATAAAATAATTTTACTAATAAAATAAGAACAAATTAGTGTTTTTATATAATATGTGCACTATTTATATGTGGTATTTTTAAAATGCATGTGATGTTTATATTCAATTAAAATGTTTATAATTCGATTCATGACCCCAAAAATGCAAAACCGAACCATGGTTCTAATAAAAATCAAACCAAACCGCTCAGATTTATTTGTTCTGGACAATTTAAGGATTCAATTCATTTTTTTGCACACTCCCAACTGCAATTAAATTTTGTTAACGAAAAATTGACTAGAAAATTTTCATTTTTCTCTTGATGTGTTATTATTTTCTCACTTTAATTCGTCTCAGTGCCACGTAGTGTTTTTTGGTTAGAGAACTTAACAGTTGCCTATTGACCTAGATTAACAAAAACCTAATAGTCTAGGGCTAAAGTGAAAATTAAATTCTTTTTTAAAGGTATGAAATGTAATTTACCGTATATGTATTTACAAGAGATAATGGAGAGGGGGATTTTATCTTGAGCAGTGTGAGGCCATAACTGGTAAAGCCATGAAGTGGTGGCCGATTGATTGATTGATTGCGGTTTGTTTGGCTAAACTCCAAACAAGAGAAGAAATCTCCCATGTCCGACAAATAGTTTGAAACTGACCTTAGGATGAAGGTTTAAATTTTGTTTTCAACAACGTAAATATTGTTCTAATTAATTATTATCCACTAATAAAGAATTCGGAAACACATAAATGAAAAAAAAAATAAAAAATTGTTGATTAATTTTTTTTAATATTTTCACTCTTTTCGTAGAAAGAAACATGAAAAAAATATAAGAAAATCGAACTTTTTAGGTATTCATTTGTCAAAAGAATTTGCTCTTAAGCTTATAAGGAAAGTAGTTGGAAAATAAGATTAGTGCAAATGAAAAATGTTGTGGTAAAAATCTGGGAGAGCAACCAACAGTCAGAATTGCTCCTCGGCGCACTGGACCTCGGCTAAACTGGGGCGACCTGCACAGCAATGAATCAAAAGTAATCGGCCGGGGTGAGGCCGCTCAAACCCCCTCCGGCATATGAATCAGACCAAGGCGATGAGGAGATAAATTAAGGCAGTGTGGAGAGCACAATTAAAGTGTGTAGTGCCTGTTGAGCGTACCTTTTTGTTATGGGGGAGCGGCCTTTATATAGACGGGAGAACTGAGTCGTGTCAGCGTAGTATGGCGAATTTCTCGGAAGGATAAGCATGGGATGATATCCCAATTAAATCTGGAGTTCAATCTGGACTGCCAACTGGTGTTCACTCCGGATTTATAGGCGACGTTGTGGAGTTGGAGTCTATTGGAAACAGTCCTCTCGCAGAGGTGAAACTCTTTTATGGAGACGGACTTCAATCAGGTTAGGAGTCTTGTGATGGTAGATCTCTAATGGAGATGGGAGTCCTTTTGGAGAGAGGTCTTTTGAAGGAGAAGTCTCTGCATTGGGCGAGGTGAATCATCTCGCCCTATGGCGATCTGGCAGGAATATGTAAATGGAATGGAGCTTGTTTCATTAAATGTATAAGGCGACCTGGAAGGTGAGTTTGGAGATATCGGACGACGTACTCTGCTCGGAACATTTTATGATTCAGGATTTGTTCGGATTATTCCACATCAATAAGTATCCCGAAAATTTCCTAATTAACAATCAAAATATGCACAAGAGAAGGGAACAAGAAACAAGTGGATTAGAACTAATCGTCATTTTTAGAAACAATGCTTAACGGGATAAGGAGAAAGAAAAAATATCAAAATGCAGAGTTACTGATAGACAGAGGGATGGAGATTGAGTAAAATAAAATAAAATAAAATGATTAGGTAGGGGCAAATTATGAAATAAAATCAAACTCATAACTAAAATTATTATTTAGCCAATATATCAATTAGATAATTCTAGAAGACTTATTATAAATTATTATAATTTCTCAAAAGTCTCAAAGTTCCGACCTTTGGAGTGTTGTGACTAATGGATTTGGATTGCTTTCCAAATACATCCCATATTATTATCCTCATCCATTGCTCTACATCCTAGGGATAAAAAAGACAAAACTGGCAATAATTGAAGGGGAAAAGATT
>BRYE01000009.1:1610000-1615000 GCA_030159115.1 Actinidia arguta var. hypoleuca | reverse complement strand
TTTGACCCAAGTTTTAAACAAAGTCATAATTTGGCAAATGTTTTGCCTAATCAATAGAGATTTTGCATAATGCAAGCATTAGCTGATTATGATGGTAAAGAAATATTTAAACTACTATTCTAATTTTTGAATGAGTTAGGTAATAGAATATTTTATTCATTATATATATATATTCATTTAAAATTTCTAAAAATAAAAAATTGTATTCATTTGGAATTTTTAAAAATAAAATGCAATTATAAAATGAGTGAAAAAAGAAAAGATTTTGTGTTTCCTCTCAACTTCTAAACTTTATATAGATAAATAAATAAAAAAAGTAACTTATAAAATGTGATTGATCCCTGATTTAATACTAAATCTTTTTTCAGAGTTGAATATAAATGTGTGAACCATTGATGCTTGTGAAAAAAAAAACTCACGAAAAGTGTCTTTCATACATAATCCGTAGTAAGGATGTTTCCGAACTTTCATATCTTTTGAAAAAACAAAGAAATAAAAATAATAAACTTTCTTAGAATTTCTTTCTCACCTCCTTACTTTTATTTTCCTTTTCCGAGTTTCAAACACAACCTTAATTAGAAAGATAAAAAAAATAGACAAATAATTTTCACACTCCGCTTTTGTACAACTACACTCAATTTTTTTCGTTTTTATTATGTAAAATTACAAAACAATCCTTCTATTTAATCATTAATAATACACATTTAAATATTATGAAAGTATAATTTTGTAACATTAAAGAATAATAAATAAAAGAGAAAGTGAATTTGTACAAAAGAGGAGCTTAGAAATCATTTCCCCTATATTAGTAAGATTCCAAGTCTAATGTTCCTTTACATCTTTTGTCAGCAACCAAACAGGGCATAACAATGACAGTGCCTTTGATCTGCAAAACCAGAAAGAAAGATCTAATAATATTATACTTTCTTGTCAGCATGCATTATGCTGGTTGAAAAAGAATACTTTAAAAAAAAAATACCCATATGTGGATTTGTATTTAACATTAATTATCATTTGAGAAAATGAAATTAAAGAAAAAAAACTATCAATGTGATAGTTACCACTCATTTTAGAAACACGGTTACTACTCCCTAAATGCAGGGCCCTCTACTTAATAGAATAATTATAAGATACACGTCAGGGTATTGGATCAATGAGAATTTTTATAAAGAATGTACAATTTTTTAAAATTTTTTAAATAAGAGATTCGTAAGACACTAGTTATCAATGTTTGTTACTAGTTACTTAAAAAGATAGCAAAGACATTTTATTCAGGATGTAACATTAAAGTTGCCCATTTCGCTAACAATTTAATCTCATACATGATTTCGTGATCAAATATTTGATATATTATAGATGTGTGTAGTGGATTATGTGTTCGAGGCTCAACATCTAATTGACAATAACATACTTCCACACACTTGGTGCATTTATGGAGGATAATTTGACCACAAGTAAAGAGATTGTGAAGTTACCCCTCCTCTAGAGATTGTCTGCTTATAAGAGACTTGCCCTCGAGCTAAAAGGTTTAAATCCTATCGCTAGCAACTCTTGTGGCCACCTAACTCCCACACGCAAGTGTGTGAAATGTTTGTGGGAGGGGCTACATGGACTTAGTCTAGTGCGCACGGATACACTGCATTACCAAAAAGAAGAGAAAAAACCCCATAAAACTTATGGATGAATTGATAATCAACAATGTAACAAATATTCTCTTGTAGGTTTGCTCATGCCAAATCCTAGAATATGCAAAACAAAGAGATTCACGGTGGCTGGTGGCTAATTTTGAATTCTTTAATTTAGAATGAAAGAACTTGCTTTGACCGTTATTTGTAGGTAATTCCTTCCCTGCCTTTGTTTCAATTACATTCTATCTCATCGTATCACATTCTGTTCTGCGACATTTGAGAATCACCGTCAATGCCTACTACGGCAGCTTAATGAAGGTTGTTCTTCCCCATCAAAAAAACAAGATCAAGGCTGTTCTTTTGGAACTTCTCATTGGGAAGTTGTTCTCCTGGAAACAAATATGGCAGAAACGGCTCTCGCCGGTGCTTCGGCAATTCTCGGGCAAACAGTAGGTGCTTTGAGCAGTCTAGCATTTAAAGAAGCTTCTCGCTTGTCTCAGTTGGGAGAAGATGTTATTTAGCTAGAAAGTGCCAGGAGACGTATTTTGTAATACCCTAAATCCGTAAATTAATTATATTTTATTGTAGTAAAGAAAATATATGTAAATACACTAATAGCAATTTAAAAAATTTTGGAATTTTTACGATAACAAAATTTATACTTGAATAATATTTTCTAACAAACTGAATAAAAATTAGAACACGTGTCAAACGAATAGAACGAGACTATGTGACGCCATGTGGACCACATGGTGGTGTGACTCACCACCATGAGTCACCATCGTCACCAAAAGTTATTAATGACTTGGGTGACTCACCCTATAAGTCATACCATGACTCACCAAGCCAAAATCCCAAAGTCAACAATTGCAACAAAGTTGTCCCCAGCACATGCATGCTGGGAACTCGTGTACACATAGAAAGAGGGAGAAAAAGAAAGAAGAAAGAAAGAGAGCTTGAATGAGAGAAAATTCAATAGAAAGTGAGAGATAGAGATAGAGAAAGAGCAAGGGAGAAGAAGAAAAGTGAACAATATCACTCGGTTTTTCTCAGAACTCAGGTAAAACTTTGTCTTTTTTCTATCGTTTTGTAATTTTATCTCAATAAATAGAATAACGAACACTCGGGATAAGAGTAACAACCTTATCATATTTAAAGTTTGATAATACGTCGAGAATATGTCATGTATATGCCATTGAAGGATCGAAAACCAATTAGAAACTATGTCTATTTTACGTCAAAACAGTTAGTTAGTATTTTGGCCTTAAGTCTCTCATACGATAACATTTTGACTCGATTCGAGTTGCATATGAAACTTATTTCAAATATCTATAACTTTCATTCAAAGTGTTTTTCTTGATTTAGAGGTTTAAAAGGCCAAAATAGACTTGAAATTCAAGCAAGAAAAAAGAATCAACTCACTGTTTTTCAGTTTGACTGATTGAGGATCGAACCCAACTGGTTGAAGTCTTAAGGCCACTGTTATTTCCCAATCAATTGAATATTTTTTTTAACCGGTTGAGGTCATTAAAATAGACCAATGTCCTTGCCCAACTGGTTGAACATTTTTCTTAATCGGTTGAACATTTCTCAAGCGGTTGAACATTTTTTTCAATAGATTGAGACTTGACAGACCACAACTTTTGATCTACTGAATCTCCACTGTTGGCACAATCCTCTGTCAGTATACTTATTTTCATTGAAAACATTTAGTAAAAGTCATAAACTTTACTCTTTCCTTTTATTTTAAGTTTACAATATAAATAAGAAAATACTCCCCATTTGAATTCAATAAAAAATACAAAAAATATAAATCCCATTAAATTAAAAAATAAATTTTCACTTTTAGTACAAAAATAATTTTTGGTAATTATTTTTAAAATGATTCTTCTTGTTGTGGAAGGTATACCTTGCAATAAATTTGTCATAAAATCAGTTTTGATTATTCAATGTATAAAGAACAATTCCCGAAAAAAATGGTTAGAAGAAAATAACATTTTAACATTTTATTTTTTTATACTTAGCCAAATTTTGACAAAAGACAGTTTTTTTAAAAAATTGTCTCTCTCGATACCTTACACTCCTTCTACCCTTAGACTCGAGATACTAAACGATAGAGTTTAGAAAATAAAGTATGCAATAAATGCAAGATATTAAATTCAAAATTTTAATTATAGGACCAAACTCGAGGGATCATTACCTTAGCTTACGAGCGAGCACATAAAAAAAGAATGTGAGATAAGGATAAAGTGAATCTTGTTATGTTTTACTTACTTAAAATTAAAAGTTTTACAATCAAAGTATGTATGTTTTGATTGATTAAACATGATGATTTATGATTAAATGCATACTATGTTTTAAATGTGCCATGAAATATAAAAAATAATTACTTTAGAAAAGTATATTTTAGACTACATATGGTTCAAATGATGCCCCGACCGCTAGAGAAAAATAATATAGTGAGAAGTGATGTAATAAGTGTGAAATTATAGCCAAATGATCATGGATGATATCAAGTCATATATTATATTGTGGTCGCTCCCTAATGACTGGTGATCGTTGAACACGTATATGTATCACAACGATCAATTCAATAAGATTTTGAATTCTTGATATGAAATCAAGGTAAATAAATCTCGATGAGCCAATGATTGAAATGAAAAAAGATTGACAACGTAAAATTATTTAATGTTGAAATGATTGATGTTTTATAATTTCATGGGTACTTGTTAGTATTATATAACTTGACTCATACTAGTTTAGTGCTCAAGACGTAGTTGTATATAATAATTTCAGGTAATGAGATGGAACATAACTGAAGACACGCGACCTTAGTTGATTTTTATTGACCTATGTCATGTACTTAGCACAGGAATGTTAGTTCTTTTGAATTGTATAATTTTGTTGATGGTTGTACCGGACTGTGGTCAGAACCGTAGTCATACATCTTTATATTTAGGAGGAATGTAAAGATGTTTATACATTTTGAATGACACGTCAGCTCTGATTTAATTTCAATAACACTTTTGTATATATTGTTTGCATTCAAGTATAATAATCTTGAATGACAGAAAAACTCCTAAACTGAATTAAATAGATAAGTCTTAGTGAGTGAACCTCACTGGACGATCACGATAACACTTGTGTTAGTGGTGGATTCACACGTATGAATGAGTTGAGTTGTGACATATTCAATCTTACTTGGAGGATGCTGAGGCCAAGCAAGAGACAAGAAGAGGAGTGGGCAACTTGATAACGGATATTAGAGACCTTGCTCACGATGTGGAGGACATTATGGAGAAAACTTCCACCGAATCGCTTCACACCGGAGGAAAGGGGTTTGGGGTTGTCTTAGGAGTTCCCCTTGCATCT
>BRYE01000009.1:1485000-1487500 GCA_030159115.1 Actinidia arguta var. hypoleuca | reverse complement strand
AGATAACTAATGGCTGGGTTTATAAAAAAAATTAGGTCAAATAAGTCTTTAAAAATCAACAAAACGGACCAACAAAATTGAGCCTTTTACCCGAGGGCCTTTTTGGAGTAAGTTTTTTAATTTATTGTTATTAAAAAGGATAAATTTTACTAATATCTCCTAAGGTGACAAAGACGATCTCTTATGTGATTTTAGAAATAGCACGAACATTTTTTATTTTTTAAATTATTGTCAAAATTTTCTTATGAAGCTAATTTTTATGCTAAAATGACAAAAAAAATCTTTGATTTTGGACTTTTAATTTTTTTCACTCAATACACCAATTAAAATAAATAAACATGCTCTCTCTTTTTTAAAAAAAAAACACCATTAATTTTATAAATTATTCTTTTTTTTATTTTTATCAATAAGCAAATTTTTAAAAAGTTTTTTTTTTAAAAAAGAGGATATTTATTTATTTTAATAGGTGTATTGAGAAAAAATAATGAAAGTCCTAAATCAAAAAAGTTTGTCATTTTTGGCCAAAAATAACTTAATGGAGAAATCTTAATCTTAATTTCAAAAGTAAGGAAAATTAGTGATATTTTTTAAACTATATGGGAGATTGTTGTATTTTTCAAAAAACTCAAAGGAGATAAGTGAAATTTACCCTATTAAAAAATCCCAATTCTTTGGGTGTGTTTGGGTTAGGTTTTTAGTTGGCCAATTAATTTTTTTTTAGAAAAAAAAGAAAGAAAGAGTTTACCATAAAAAATATATTTTATTAGATATTCCAAACAAAAAGCTTAGTTAATTTTTTGGTCATAGTTTACCTAAAAAACTAAAAGTGAAAAAACTTAATTTTTCAGATACGCCAAACGGGGCCTAAAATATCTTGGCCAAACGATGCTTAAATATCATAAAGGCCCCTGAAGTTTCTACTAATGTCAATGCAACACCTTCTTGTTAATTACAGTATGAGGTTTGTGAGGTAAAGTCCCCTGACTTTTTGTTAATTACAGTATGAGGTTAATATCGTTTCTCCGTCTGACATATTGTTTTTATCCTTTCTTTGTGTAAACATAAATCCAATCCACATTTTTTTTTTGAAAATAAAAATGGTAAAAAGTCTAAGAACATGCTCGCCTTGAACCCTAAATTCTTCAAGTATTATTTTTTAAAAAGATTTAGCCAATGCCATTTTTGTCCTCTTTCTTTATCTATTTTATGGAAATTTTTTAGGGCGGTTCTAATGCGTAGTAGGATTTTGCTAGATCTTATTTGATGAAACGTAATTAAGTATACTCGGTGAGTTAAGAAAGGATTTTTTCTATTTTACCAATAATTCGTTCTAACAAGCCAAAATTGGTCTTGACAATCAATTTCTGGGCACTAAAAAAAAAAAAAAAAGCGGAGACTAGATTGATGCAATAATACCAGTTTAGACTATAGTAGAGTGTTTTGATTGTCACAATTAGAAATGCAGGGATCAAATTAAGAGGGTGCTAAAGTTTACCCTAAAAAGACAAAAAAACAAGTTAATTTATATGTTATATCTATGTATGCAATACCTAGTAACTAGGCTGCAATTTCATAGTAGAATAACCTCTTTAAATTAATACTCGATAAATTAATAATTTTTTTAAACTAAAAAAATTGCCCGGTCCCAACTCAGGACCAGCGTGCTAAATTAATAATCTCCATAAAATTATAAGATAATACATTTTAAATATTTTCTTTGTATTTTTTAGGTCCCAAATATTTTATAAATTAATAATTAACTAAAAAGTACATATAAATTGACTATGAGGTTTTCTCAAAATATGAATAAAGAGTAATTTGTTTTTTGTTGAACTTAAAATCTAGCTTATTCGATATACATAATTCAGAGTCGTCCCTAGGATAAGCTCAGTAAGTCATTGGGCTTGGACAACCCCTCAGGGTAGAACAATCATCAGGTCCCCCCAAAAATTTGATTTTCCTTTATAACTTGTATGACTTTTTTTGGTAATATATTAATAGTACGAGGGCAACTATATTAAAATCGGGTTAGGACAATTCAAATGTCGAGAGCGCCCCTATATACATTATACGCACTTGTTTTAAATATATTGAATACTTGATGCGATATATCGAATTCGTTGAACCTGATAAGTGAATAAATATAGTATGTTTACTGTTAAGGCAAAAAAACTTAATTTTTTTTTGTAAATTAATAATTAATAATTTATCAATAAATTAATATCTCGCTAAATTAATAGAATTTAGGTGGTTCTAACGCTATGATTTTAAAGAGGTTATACTTTGCTGTAAAGTTTAGGAATATGAAACATTGGTATTTCTCACTTTGGCTCATTGGGTGTCCCATCTTCCACAACCTAACACATTTAAATAAGGATATATATACAAAAAAAAAAAAAAGTTATACAAAACATATGGCTAAATCTATGGCCAGAGCCTACCACTTTCAGACAAATAACTCACATATATAATTATTTAATATAAAAATATCACAATCACA
>BRYE01000009.1:1465000-1467500 GCA_030159115.1 Actinidia arguta var. hypoleuca | reverse complement strand
CATCTTTCTTTAAATTTCTATTTTATGGAGAATAAAAGAAAACTAGAGGAAAGCAAAATGAAGTAAATTCATTTTTTTTTCAGCTGCGTTAGTTTTCGAGTTTTTCGCCTTTACTATAATCGTTTGATCAAAATTTTATATTTTCATGTTCCTCTTGACGACATGGGTTTGAAAATATAAAAAAAATTTATCTAATTTGAAAAAAGTTCACTAAAATAGAAAGAATCATTTTTACTTGACAAATTAGTTGTATTTTATTTTGTCTTTAGTCAATTTTTTTTAAAACTTAAATAAAATTACTGAAAATAAAAGAATCGAAAACCAACCCAACTAAAAAAATTACGGTTTGTAGATGGAAAAACAGAATCATTCTTCTGAAGTGGGTCGAAATTTGGAAAGCACAAAACTATATCATTTTTGTGGTATGCCACGTGTGATTCCGGCAAGAAAAAGTTCATTGATTGAGGGACCCACTTATGCCAAACAAAGGAATTGGGATTGGGGCATATGTACATGGATATGTAGTTGAAGTTAGCCAAACATCACCCAAAGTGGGGTGAGAGAGTGACCACACTCCCTTTGAATCATTCCTCCATGAACACCAATGGCTTCTGGGACCCGCCCTCAATTTCCCCCTGGACCCACCCCTTCTCTAACACGGGTTCATACGAATGCAGAAAATAAAAAAGATTATACATAAAAATATACGATTTACTTGTTTCATCCAATGTGGGTTATATTCATCGTCGTTGCGATTGAATAAAGAATACTAATTATATCGAAAATATCATATACTACACTAAATAGCTAAGTTAAACGTTTGTAAAAAATTATAAAAATACTCTTATTGAAAATTCGTTAACTTGGTGAGCAGTATTCTTCATAATACAGTCCCACTTATGCAATGTAATTCTCTCTCTTTTTTTAGTTAGACCTAGTTTGGACGAGATTTTTAAAAATAAATTATTTTATCTGTTTTGATTTAAATTTTTTTTTTACTGACATCTCGATCGCCAACAATTTTAAAATGTGAATTTAGCAAATCTTTTTAATTTTTTTAAGAATTCGAGGAAATACTACCTTTATCTTCCTTTTTTTAAAATTTTCACCAAAATAAGGATTCGAGTAAGTTTTTATATATATATATATACACTTTCCAAATACTTACCAGAAATAAAAAAAAGAGTTAATAATGTAAAAAAAAACACAGTTACCCTACATCTCTGTTTTGATAGTACTAAGGGGACCAATCTGAGATTTGCAGATCAAAAAACTGCATACACAAAATCTCTGCACCATCTATCCTCCGCAGAAAACTTCCTCTCTCTCTCTCTCTCTCTCAACTGCCATCTTCTCTCTCCCAATTCCATTACCAGCTTTTCAATTCCCCTCACTCTGTAGTCAGACCCTATTTCAACTGCTGGAAGAGATTCACTTTCTCTTTCTTTTTTTTTTACCAAAAATTGACTTTAGTCATTACAGTTTTGATGTAAACAATTAAGATCCTGCAATTTAATGTAATCCTTTTGTTTCAATGTAATCCTTTTGTTAATATCTGTTCAGAATTGAGATGGAAAGTGAGCTCACATGACCCTTTTTAGAGGGTAATGTTACCGTCATAAATTCATATATTTTGAAAAAAGTTTTACTTTGGCCCCTAAAATTGTCATTTGAGTTTCCACGTACTTTATTTTCATGAGTAATTTGTTAACTGGTAGTCGGGTATGGATGGATAATCATATTAGAATTAAATTGAAATTATAGAGTCCTAATTATTTAAATTAGAACTATAAGGATGAAAGCAAAACTTTGGTCAAACTTTAGGGACGTTTTGAAATTGTAGGATCTTAATTATTTAAATTAAAACTATAAGGATGCAAAGGAAAAATTGTCAAGCTTCAGGGACGATTGGTGAGACTTACCCAAAATTTTGGAATAAATTTCACTTTACACCCCTACACTTTGCACTCAATCTCACTTTGCACTCATTCTAGACAACTAGACTAACAACTGAGATTGAAAAAAGAGAAAATTATTGAAAAATATTATTTCATTGGAACAGTAAAAAAAATATCATATTAGATTAAAACTAGCAAAATTTTACTATATGATAATTAAAGGGTAATGATTTTTACCACTCTTTTCTCTAATTTTATTTTTTTTTTATTCGGTAAAATTACTTAAATGTCCTATTATGTAGTTAAAATATATAAACAAAAGTGATTTAGAAAATATAAATACAGAATTGAAGAGTACAAAATGACTAAATCATTAATTTTTTAATACATTTTTTACTATTATCAATATATTTTTGGCTCTTTAACTACCCCTCAATGACTGTTGGTTAGCATTTAACAAGTTCCTTTAAAATATCATATTATACTGCAATTTTTTTGTTTGTAGTTATTTACATTTTTTTAATAAAAAAAAAATTGTGGCTTTTTCACCAAAGAACAATCCATCCATTCCTCCATGATCCATCCATTCATCCATCCGGTCT
>BRYE01000009.1:1405000-1407500 GCA_030159115.1 Actinidia arguta var. hypoleuca | reverse complement strand
AATAGTATTTTCAGCCCGGCCCATTAACGTACGTCCTTTAATATTTGGAATTAAAAAAATAAAAAAATATTTATGTCATCATACAACTAGCACACGATATATGCAATAATATGTGACATTAACTATGAAGCAATTATCATAAGTTATGTTTATGTTTTTATAAAAATTTAAATTTTGTGAATGGACATTTTTGGCATGAAAAAAAAAATATAAGCCGATTTTAAATTTGTATCTAAACAAGTGAGATGATGCCTTCTAATAATAGAATACATATGCAACTGTAACAAAATAATTATAATGCACGTTATGAACAATTGTGATGGACACATCAACAAATCATGAAGCTATTATCATCGGTGATTTGTTATACGTGATTTTTATTACGACAGGCTTTTTCAATAAGAAATAGTTATAAGATTTTGTGTTTTTGTTTTGGTGATCTATTGTGTTTTTTATTTTTCTTACTAACGAAGAACTCTCCAAAGTAATATCATATTAGACTCCCCCTTATCTGCAATCACCTATAAATCATAGGTATCAATTAAGTTTGGAGGCTAGTGCGAGGATTCGAAACCCAAATATTCAAATTTTGGTTCATCAGTTCACTAATTCAACCGCTAGACTACTCCCGTGCAGATATATAGATTATGGACTTGCACTATGTAAAAAACTCGTTTTTACTATACGTTTATTTGTACGATATAGTTTTTAAATTATATTTTATCTACTAAAATAAAAAATGTTTAAAAAATATGGAATCTAGTCATGTTCTGCATTTTTAGACGAGAGAACTAGACATTTATGAAATTTAAGATAGCCGGCCTTATTTTGACATCGAGTTCATGAATGGTTGATTTTTTAAATTTAATTCTTCAACCATTTTGTACCTTTCAAACCTTCCCATTTGCAAAATTTGAGCAAGAGTAGTGATCACACGGGAGCACGCCCGTGGTAGTACCACGGGATCGCCCCTGTGGCCTCTTTCCAACCACATGTTTTGTAGTTGAGCTGGCCAAATTATGTCTTATTTATTTTTAAAGCCACTCAACCACAAAATATGTGACTGAAAAGGGGCCAGGGGGGCGATCCCGTGGTACTATCACGGGCGCGCTCCCATGTAATCACTACTCTTTGAGCAAACTCTCAAAAGTTTGGTGGATTAATGCATTGTGTTTTAGGTAGAAACAAGGCAGAGGTACAATGAGCCAGTGCATTGAGAGGAGGATAGGGTACTATTCTTGTACTGCTCAATGGTGTTGCAGTTACATTCGGAGCAACACCATAGAATAATTAACATAATACTTTTACGGTAAAAATTACAATGACCGAAAAAGTTATTAAAGTTGTTATCGATAACACTAAAATAACGTCATTTTGATGCATATAAATCAAAACGACGTCGTTCAACTAAAAATCGCTTTTGTTTAAAAAAATAAAACGACGGCGTTTTGATTTATATGCATCAAAGCAACGTCGTTTTAATGTCATCAATAATTTCTTCGGTCATTGTAACCTCGCCCTACTTTTACTATAATTCTTTACATTTTTAAGACCCAAAATTATCCAACGATGGTATTTATGCAATTAACATGAAACACTTTGATGTCAAAGTGTAAGTACTAATAAACTAGGATGTATACGTAATTAAGATCAAGGCAAGTATTTACGCGCGGTCTTATATTTGCTCCAACCGGGCCGCAAATTGAGATATAATTGCCCTCGTATAGTAAGTCTGGTCCTGGTATTCATCAGATGTGGGTGAAATTGTCATCTTCTATTTCCCCTCTTTTTCAATTAGTAGTAGAAAATAGGTGCCTCGTACCACTTGTTTGGCAAGTCCAACTTTTTTGGCGTTAGAAATAAAACATACAAAATTACTGAAGAAACCAACTTAAAACACCTCGAACCAAATTTCAAAAGTTTAGCTTGCCAAACAGGACCTAGACGTCAATTAATTGAGATTCCAAAATTATCAACTAAATTCACGTGTTTATTTTAATATATACTCTTACCTTATTATATTCAATCACCATCAATGGCCTTGTGGTTGAATTTTGTGGTCTTTAACAAAAGTTGTACAGTCCTTTTTAACGTGGGACCAACTTGGCCCTTTCCTTTGTACCCGAGAAAAATAAAATATGGCCCAACATTAAACTACTGAAAACATCAATGTTTCTATAATTGAGTTAGATGAAACTGTTTTGGCTTTAAAAAAAAAAATTATGGCCTACCAGGATAATTGATAATTATGTCAAACTGGACAACGTCAGCACGAGAAAGAGACCAATAAGAAGTAAACAACTCAACAAATCCCCGTAATAGGAAAGATATATATATTTTTTCAATTGGCAAGAAATATTTAATTCTTGTATTTGACAAGAATTGATCTCTGACCTCCCAATTGGGGTCAGTTGGTTTTCCTTTATCTGGCTACCCATAAGAATATTTTGCACAATTAATTTTTTCCTTGAAAAATCATAGATCCAAACGCGACCTTAAA
>BRYE01000009.1:1390000-1395000 GCA_030159115.1 Actinidia arguta var. hypoleuca | reverse complement strand
AATTAAAATAGCTATTGATATTGCATGGGGATATAACATCATGCCAGATCACAGCCTCTAAGGTCAATTAAAAAATATAGTCTAAATTTGAATTACGTTAAATATATTAATTTAATATTTCAAATCCTACTATTGGAATTTGGGTTATCGTAATGCCTTCAAAATACTATAACCCCGCATGTAGTGTCCATTTTATGAGTTTATTATTCGGTCAATTTTATAATTCGAACCGTTCAATTTGTAGAGTGCACTGAGTATATGACATATGCAAATAATCAAACCGATCGGATATCAGTAGCCAAATAATCGAATTTCATTTGTCTTATAGTATATTCAAAAAAATCATATTTGTTGTTCAATTATTTTAAAACAATATCTTGTGATCATGTAATTACCAATGTTCAATCAATCTAATTCTTTTTTTTATAGATGATCAACTCAATAAGCTCTGCAATATTAACAGTTTAGATAATTAAAAGAAATCTAAAGTGAGCCAATTTTAAAGTCACTACAGATTATTATAGTGCTTGAGAAAATTGGGACAACCCGAAACCTACACTTTTGGCATAAATTTCTGAATTTCATAATTCCTCTACATTAAGAAATGGTTGCCTTAGCTAGCCAAAATGATTCATATATAATTGAGAGAGAGAGAGAGAGATGAACATACACCATTAATTACGAACAGGGAATTTTACTTTTATTTTTTATTGAGGATCAGACATATTAGAAACCTCAAGTCCACTAGATTCAAGTCAAACTTTCTTAACCCCAATAAATAGCTGTAAGCCTAGTTAGAAAATTTGCGATTATATAGTATAATATGCATCCGTAGGAATAATTAAAAAAAATTACGTTTGCCGTTCAATTTTGAAATATAAAAAAAAAACTTATATTTTTTCCGTATCTGAATTAAACACGTTTTATTCGATAACTATACGAATCTTATGAAATAAGTCAGTTAACAAGAAGAGAAAAAAACTTCAAAAATATTTTAAAAAAAACTAAACAAACACAATTTCTATAATCTATTTCCTATACAACTTTTTTTGGTACACACAAATATATATATATATATATATATATATATATATATATGAATTGATGAAAAAATGTGTGTCATGGACATGCCATGGCTTCCCATTGCTGGGCAAAAGTGTGTCATGGTTACCCATTGCTAGGCAATTGTGTGCCAACGACTTGCCAATGTTGGCCCATGGCTAGGCAATTGCGTGTCATCGACATGCCAATGCTGCCTCATGACTGGGCAAATGTGTGTGAATGCCTTGCCATGGCTGCCCATTACTTTGCTAGGCAAAATGTGCCATCGACTTGTCATGGCTATCTATGCTGGCCAAATTGTGTGACAACGACTTGCCAATGCGATCCCATGTCTGGACAAATGCGTGCCATCAACATGACAATACCATCCCCATTGCTAGACAAATTGTGTGCCAACGACTTGTCATGACTGTCCATCACTAGGCAATTGTGTGCCAACGACTTGCCAATGCATCCCCATCGTTGGGCAAATTGTGTGCCAACGACTTGCTATGGCTATCCATTGCTAGGCAATTTTCTGTCAACAACTTACCAATGCTATATATATCAAATGGTTAATTTTTTTACTTTTTTCACTATTTATGTTATAATTTGGATTTAGCTTATTAATTTATCATGTGTATAAGACAGAAGTACATATTTTGCTGAATTTCTTCTCTCATATTTTTTATCTTAACAGATATTATAACTCTATCAATTATTTTATGAACTTTTCTATTTTCATTTTTTATGCCAATTTTTTTACCTTACTTTTCAAATTAAAACCGAATCATACTCGTACATATGCGAATCCGTTTTTTACCCTACCGTATTTTACTATGTATTAAAGTGAGTATTGAGTTACATCATATACAAAATGCTATATCAATTTTATATTTATATATCATTACTCTCATACTTTTTTTTTCAACTAATTTATCCATTATTCTATTACTAGTTGTTGTTTTTTGCCGATCAAAAAAAATAATCTATTATTCTATTAATATTATTAAATGTAAGCTTACAATTTACTCAATTTCCAACACCACTAGATCACATTATTTTTGTATTACTGTAAATTACTGTTAAAGGAATAATTTATAGTAATTGAATAATAAACCTATGATACTTCTTCGTCAAGGTACATTCTTGCTCGTTGCATGTCAAAATAATAATAATAATAATAATAATAATAATAATAATAATAATAATAATAATAATAATAATATATACACACACACAATATAAGAAAAGAAATTAAAACAGGCTTAATTACACTTTTTACCCTTTCACTTCACCAACATTTCATTTTTTACCTTTTATTTATAATTGTTTCAGTGAAACCCTTACAACAAAAGTATAGGGGTGAAAAGTTTAATTTTCCCAGTAAATTAAGGCTACCTTTAATTAATGTGCACGTGCCCTTCAATTCGAAAGTTGACCCTTAATTATCAAGGGAATTAATTGATAATTTCAATGTAAATATTTATTTATATAAAATTAAATAGTACATCGAAAGTGACATAATTCGTAATTAAATTCTACTAATTATTATTATGGTACACTTGGATTTGTCTACCGACTCTACCATAAACAAATGAACTATTGCAGGATTGACCTTTTTAAGGTTGCATTTCTAATTTATGTGAATATTTTTATACAAATCTTATGAGGGATTCATGTGATTATTATATATATAATCTTACTTAATTTGATGCAAGCCCCATATAATAATTTCCTTTTTTTAGTTTCATATTAACGTAGTTGACTATTGAATTCTCACAATTCCAAGTCTTTTTCTTATTTCCTAATTTATTAATACATGATTAATAAAATATTTGTATGAGGTACAAAGATCGAATAAAGACGTACGCATTCTAGCACAACATTTTTAATTAATTCGTAGTAGGTTTGACGATGATCTGTGCTCATAATCACAACATGCTTCGAAGGAGCTAGGGTTGAAAAAAAATGTTGAAATCCATAACCTAAATATTGAATTGTAATTGTCAAAATATGGATCATTTACTATTTAAAATAGAAATTTTCATTAGTGAATTACAAGGGCAAGAGGGTTTCATATACCTATGCTTCGTATTTTTTTAATTAAATAAATTATTAGTGAAAGTAACCAAACGATGGAAAAGTTTATGAATTGACTAATGCGATATCGTAAAGTTTTTTTTTGATTTAATAATATTTATTTAAAAAAACCTTGATTTGAAATTGTTTCGTTCGTAAACTTCATTATCAAATATTCATGATTGGTCACATTTAGAAGAGAAAAAACAAGAAGCTATGGACGAAGATTTAGCTTCTCACGATCCCGAAGCGAGTGTGGATGGAATTTTGAGTTTCACTTTTTTTTTTATGATCCACAATATACGAGTGGATTGGGACCTAAACAAACATAGTGATGGGACCATTTAACAATTACTCTGTATGCAATTGCATTTGCTATCATGATCAAAATAATTGTAATGCATTTATTTAGAATATTCATAATAGTTTTAGGTCACTTAAACTCCTCAAAATGCCAGGTGCCTGTTGATTAGGGGAAGGTCCCCCTTCATTATTTCAATTGAAGGGTGGTCCTATTTCAATTTACCCTTCATTATTTCAATTGGAGAGTGGTCCTATTTCAATTTAAAACTTACTATAATTTAAGACTAATCAATTTCAATGATTTAAACTTTTTTTTTTTTTCTTGTAAAAATCAATTAATTATTCATTTTTCAAGCATTACACACAATTAAGCAATACCCTTGATGACTTTTAAATAAACACAAATTATAATTGAGTGGTTTTGGACTAATTTGCTCCGTGTTATATGTTTAGTGAGCATAATACCCGCTATGTATTATGCTTTTCGTTTTTCCTATTTTTCTCTCCTATGGCGAACGTACACAATTTAAACTTAAGCCATATTTTCACCAAATAAAAAATCACATGTTAATCCAAATTCCCCTAATCTTTAAACCTAACTTTTAAACCTAATTTCTAATTGAAGTGAACTGATCATTTCATACCCTTTGGTAATTTAACTGCAATATAATTCGGACTTTTCCAGTATTTCTTGTTTATGTAGAGCACAAAAGGCTAATGCGATTTAAAGAAAAGAAAATAGAAAAGGAATTTTCTACAAAAGTTTTCTACAGAAAATGAGCTGATAGTGATATTTTTGAAATTTTGAGGTATTGATAGGTTTTGATTTGGAATTAAAAAAAAAATGGGAAAATTAAGAAGAAGAAGAAGAAGAAAAAAAGCCACAAAAGTTTGACCTCGGTCACAAATTAAATTATATATTTTTTAATTTTAACAAACTAAAATTTGCAATTTGTTAACCTGTAACAACTCAAACTATCTAACACCTTTCGTTTACGTAGCTTGACGACAAGAGATTCTCGCAAAAATAATTGGAAAAACTACGTTGGACGATTGGGGGACCAAATCGTGTAGCATCTGGGGCTTTTCTTGTAATGTTTCCAAAAAATATTTACAGCATTAACAACAAAACAAAAAAAAATCAACTTTAGATATGGCAATATTGAATCATTCATTATTGTTGTTCTGAAGTTTGTGTGATCCATCACATCAGCTGTTACTTGCCTGCATTTTGTTGTAAATGGCCAGCAAAAAACAAAGCTTCTTTTTGTATTCAGCCCATTTTGCACTTTGAAATTTGATCTCTTGTGGGTCTCTTTTGATTCTTTTCTAAGAACAACTTTTCTTGAATTTAATGTTAGAACAGTCTCTCATTATTTTTTTGTTGACTAGCAATTATTCTTTAAGAATGATATGATTTTCCTAAAGATTAAGAAATCTGATTTTCGATTTTTTTTTTAAAAATTTTTTTAGAAAATAATTCATTTTTTAGAATATATTAAATAATATTTTCTAATTCCCGAAACCCATTGCTGATAAAGAAATAAATAGAATATTAAAACGATGATTCTTTT
>BRYE01000009.1:1357500-1360000 GCA_030159115.1 Actinidia arguta var. hypoleuca | reverse complement strand
CCCTTTTCAGATCTCAAATCCTCTTTCTTCTCTTCTATTGCCATTGCCTCGTTCAGCATATGTTGCCAGGGTCTTGCTTCTAAGGTTTGTTATCCATCTCCTCCTGCCATTGTTGATGAAGATCCTTTGTCTTTAGGTATTGCATCCTTCTTTTTTCGTTTCCGTATTTGTTTCCATCTTCTTCCTGAGTTTTCTGGTATTATGTCGTGTAATCTTGGATTTCCTGTATTCCCTTTTTAAGGTTTATATTTGGTCTGTTTATATATCTTTTCATTCTGTTTTTTCTTCTTTTTTTCCTCCTTAATGCTTGTTGTCTCTATTTTCTGTGATTGTGGGTCATGGCTTGATTTGGACGTCTTAATTTCTTGTTATTTGTAATTAGATTTTGCCCCTGATTCACTGTTATAGTTCTTATATTCCCTTTTTGAGCAATAGATTTGGTATCTGTTTATATTTCTTTGTGTGTTATATGTATAATCTCTATAATTATAATGGGTTTTAAGGTTCGTTATGGTGGGATTGCAATCAGGGTTCTCATTGAGGTAAGCTTTGAAGTGGTTATCTTTGGTTCTGTTTGATTTTTAATTGGGGTACTTTGTTGGGTTTCCTTTTGTGTATTGATTTGATGCTTAAAACATGAGATTATAATAATAATTGGCTTTTCAGGTTTGTTTATGATGGGATTGAAATCTTGGGAAGTTTGAGGAGAGGATTTATGGGGTTTTTTACTGTTTTGATGACTGATAGGAATTTGGGTTTTATTGAGATCTGCAGAGTTGTGAATTGGTTTGGTTGAATCCGGTTTCACAGTATTTGGTGTAGTTAAATTTATGTTAAAATTAATTACTTAAAAGTAAAAAAGAAATTCTAGTGAGCAGAAGTAGTAGTTATAGCAAACTTGCAAGAAAATAAAAAGGGGATGGAGAGGAAGAGGAGATGGAAAGAGAGCACTCTTCTAAAGGAGTGTCATCTATATCGGACTCATTTTTCCGGATCGACTCATTTTTTTTGGTGATGTGAGCGAAATATCTTATAATTTTTACAAAGAGGGATTTTTTTTAATAAAGATAAAAAAAAAATCATTGATAAATTAAATTTTTTGGGTGGATTTTCTCATAATTTGATTTTTTTTTTATATTTTTATATTTCTTCCGTCAAGATAAATCAAAAAAATATAAAATTTTGATCTAACGGTAAAAAAAATTAAAAATCAAAAGACATAATTTTTGTAGGTAAATTTCACTAACCTCCCCTTAGATTTACAAATACAAACATCTCTCCTATAGTTTTATAAATAGCATTCATCTTTCTTATTTTTGAAATTAATGTCAAGATTCTTCACAGAGTTAATTTTTATACAAAAATGTCAGCATTGCCCTTTGGGTTAGTGCTTTAAAATATTTGTTTATCAATTTATTAATTAAAATAAATACGCATTTTTTCTCTCAAAATACCATTTATTTGTAAACTACTTTATTTTTATTTTCTTATTAAGTAGTTTTTTAAAAAATATTTGATCCAAGCAAATTTTTTTGTACAAGTACTTCTAATAAAAAAATATTTTTTTTAATCATCAATAAAAAAAATTATAAAAAAGTAATCTAAATATTTTGTGTTTTAACTTCTCATAATCTAAATATACTTAAAAAATAAATTTTTTTATTATTATTTTTTTAAAAAAAGAGAGAATGTTTATATATTTTAATTGGTGTATTGAGTTTTTTTTTAAAGACCTAAATATTATAAAAAAAAAAAAGGAAAATATTGTAATTTTTGTACAAGAATTAGCTTTAGAAAAAATTTTGGCATTAGTTTCAAACGTAAGAGAAATCAATGTTATTTATAAAATTATACGAGAAATATCTGTATTTATCAGAAATCTCAAGGAGGTCAATTAAATTTAAAAGAAGACAAAGCAGTCCAAAGAGAATCGTCCTTCCGATTTAAAACTTTGCATCTACGCCGTCGGTTGCATTCTTATGGCTCAAGGAAAGAACCACAAACGTCAGATCTCTATGAGCTTTGCTTTGTCCTGGTTTTCCAAGGCGACTTGACGGATGCTTGACGGGATCTCTGTGGATATTGAAGTACGGACATTTATTTACTTTTATTATTTTAATTATTGATATATGTCTATTGTATATACCTAGGAGTATATTGATATTTTTGTTTTTAATAATTTGTCTATTTATATTCCTCTTCCTATATAACTTTTTTTCATCTTCTTCAATATACAAGTTTTTTCTCTCTCTACTCTCAACACACTATATATATATATAGTCTTATTATACTAACATGGTATCAAAGCCGTGATTTTTTACCTCTGATTTTCGATTTTCATTTCCTGCTCATGTTTTCTCAGTCTTTTTCTTTATTTTTATGTATTCTGTCAACTGAGGATCTGCTTGTATCTGAAATCTGAACACACCATTGTGTTTCTCGTGGAACTTTACGCTCATCCAAGTCGATAACACCGCCGCATGTGCTCCCACGCGCCACC
>BRYE01000009.1:1335000-1352500 GCA_030159115.1 Actinidia arguta var. hypoleuca | reverse complement strand
TAAACCATAGGGGGAATCCTTAAGTTTTTGAAATATTTAGATTTAAAGAGAAAAATCAGGTATGCTTTTTGGTGGATTTTGATAGTAAAAAGCATAATTCCAAGCTTGGATGTAATCCCAATGGTTGAAATGAAAATCTTTGGGATTAGCTAATTTTAAAACTTTTGGTTTAGCAAGATCAAGTCCCCATTCCTGAGGATGGAGAACCTTGATAATATAACACTTTGAATGTGTTATAGGAATTTTGAAATCTCCTTGGGTTACATGGTTATGGTGAATTTGAACTGACTCTGTCTCCACAAGCATTGCTTCATAGACATATCTCAATCTTCCTTCCTGAACCATGTAAGTTTGGTTTCTCAAATATCTTTCTTTGATAAATCAGGGATCTTGTTGCCATTGTTAATCTTGAAACTGAAGAGGCACAATTTTCTCCACATGGTTTTTTTGATGGTAAACAACTTCGGAAGCCAGGGCTTCTTTAGTAGTTTTGGTCTTTGAATGACCTTTGGCTGGTACTGGGATTCCCAGTTTTGGATAATTAGAATAGGAAACTCATTTTCTTGGATTCTGAGTGGCCTTAGAACGGCCTTTTGCTTGCTTTTGATCTTTTCTCTTGCCTCGATCAGGAGGCTCCATTTTCCTGTAAGAATTCACGGGTTAGAAAATCTGGCAATGAATTATTTTCCCCTTTAACGAATTCTATATTGAAATCAAAAGCAGATAACTGGGCTTGCCATCTAGCAAAAAGTTATTTAGAAACAAGGTTTTTGACATCCTTTTGCAAAATATGCTTTGCAGCACTGCAATCAATCCTGATAAGAAATTTTTGATTGAGGATATCATCTTGAAATTTATTAATACATTTTACTAAAGTTAACATCTCCTTTTTGATAGTGGAATAATTTAGTTGAGCTCCTTTCCACATTCCTGAAGTAAATCTCAGAAGATCTTCCTGCTTTATGGAAAGATTCTTTTGCTTCAAAATTCCTCCGTAACCAATGTCAGAGGCATCAGTTTCAACAATTTTGTCAAAACTTGGGTTTGCTAAACTGAAGCAAGGCAATTGTTTAACTCTTAATTTGATTTTTTGAACAGCTTTAGTATGTTCAGTAGTCCAGGGTTTAGGTTCCTTTTGAAGTCTGCTATATAAAATAGCACTATCCTGGGCTATATTTTTGAAAAAATTTGATACATAATTCAGACTTTCTAGAAATCTTTGCAATTGAGTTTTGTCTTTAATTTCATCCGGAAATTTTGAGGCAAATTCAATACTTCGATCAATAGGAATAATCTGTCCTCTCTGGATATTATGTCCTAAAAATCTGACACTGGTTTGAAAAAATTTCATTTTTGATTCTGAAATTACCAAACCACTTTTGATAATGGCATTTTTTAAAAATCCTTAAATGCTTAAAATGTTGATCTATAGATGATGAGAAGATTAAAATATCATCTATGTTGATCTATAGATGATGAGAAGATTAAAATATCATCTATGTAAACAATACAAAATTCAGAATGAGGAATGAAAATCTCATTCATGATATTTTGAAATTCTGATGGAGTATTTTTCAATCCAAATGACATAACATTCCATTCAAAATGGCCAAATGGGACTGTAAAAACAGTTTTATATCTATCTTTTTCAAGAATTTGAATCTGCCAATAACTAGATTTTAAGTCAAATTTTGAAAAGATTTTGGCTTTAAAAAGTCGATCTTACATATTTTTTTTGTTAGGAATTGGATATCTTATCCATTTTAGAACATCATTTAGGGGCTTGTAGTTAATCACAAGTCTTGGAACTCCCCTTTTTTTTCCAGAAGCTTTGTTAACATAAAAAGCAGTACAACTCCATGGAGAGTAGCTTTTTCTGATTAAATTTTTTGATAATAAATCCTGAATTTCTTTCTTGCAGAGTTCAAGATATTCAGAATTATTTTACTTGGTCTCGCCTTAGTTGGAATTTGTTTTCTTTCGTTGAAATCATTCTCATAAGGCAATGAGACAATATGTTGTTTTCTATTCCAAAAAGCATTTGAATGATTACTGCAAATTTACTTTTTGAAATCTTTTTTCAGATCTAAAATTTTAGATTTTAAAGATTTAGATTTTAGCTTATTTTTAATATCCAGAGAATAAACTTCATTTTTTAGAAAACTCAGATGTTTTTCTTTGGGAATTAAAAACTGTTGAAGTTCATTTAAAATTTTAGTTTTTGGATCCTGGATAAATTCAAAATTTAGTTTTTGATTTTTGTAAATGCATCATCTTTCAGTTCATGCATGGTGGTAAGATGCTATACTGTAGACTGTAGTTGTCCACCTATGATTAGGAGATAATTGGGAATTTTTCAGGATGGGGGAACCTATTATGTTTGCTCACTTCGATTGTAAATTTGGATTAGAAAATGAATCAATTTCTTATTCTTTTTCACCATGTTCCTTTTGTTGTTAGTCTAAATTATAGAGCAACTGGAAGTCTAATTTGTCATGCTTGGTTTTGGCAACATATTTGGTGAACAAAGTTTATGGCTTTAGTCCATGCTATTTATGCTTCGTATTTGTGTGTAAAATTGAATTAAGTTTTTCAAGACCTTTTCTAAAATTGAATTAAAAATATTTTCAGAATATTATTATGAGGATCTAGCCAAAAGAACTAAAATAATTTGGTTCGAAGAATGGTTTTTAGAATGGTATCCTTCAGAGCAAAACAGATTCAAAGTTATTGTTGTTCTTTCAGCAATAAAAAAGAAGACTTGGACAAAATCAGATGGTTCTACAACTATGTCTGTTCACCCTCCAAATGAAACTATCCGGGTAAAAGATGCAAAGCATCCGGAAATTTTCATAGAAGCCACACCTTTCATTTCATCTAAAGATGGGAACCAGCTTTCAACTGGTACCAAACAACAAAATTATACCAATTTAATTCTTGGAACAATTGATAATCAACTAAACAGAGTTGAAGAAAAGATTTTGGAAGTAATACCCAAAAAGAGTATTATTAAAAAAATCCCTCATCTTCTCTAAATCATTTTTCTTTAAAACCTTTTAAAAAAGAGATTCAAAAGATTGATTTAAAACCTCAACTTCAGGTTCCAGGTTTTAAATTATCAAAAAATGATCCCCAATTTCTAAATAATCTTTTAGAAAAGTTAAAAGATATTAAAGATTTAAAACTAAATATTTTAAAGAAAAAATATTTTTCAAAAAATAATTCTAATTCTGATGAAAATAGTCAGTCTTTAGAAAATGTTCTTCAAGATGAACCTTTTTCATTAAACAAAATTGACTTTCCAGAAAAATCAGGACCTACTTTTTATAAGAGACCGACTCCTGGAGATGTTCTCTATGAGGAAGTTTTCTTTACAAAAAAATAGCAAGCGTCTTTCAGTGCCACTTATATTTATGAATGGAATATAGATGGTATAACTGACTATCAAATTATGGAACAACTCCATAGAATGCTCATGTATGCTTCTATATGTAAAGGCAATGGTAATAATGATAATGGTATTGCTAAATTTATTATCAATGGATTTACATGGGTTCTTTATGGTTGGTGGCATAATTTGGTTTAAAAAAGGAGTTCCTACATTATCATAGGAGGTAGAACCATTCCATGAGAAGAAGTAGATGAACCATGAGAATATTACATTTCCATCACAGGGGATCACCTATGTACAATAACTATATACTTAGCCACTCATATATATATATATATATATATATATATATATATATATATATATATATATATAATACCATTTGTGGACAAGGGAAGCGAAATAAGAAGTGCGTGTAAGTGAAATTTAAAAGAAAATAAATGAAAAGCAAAGCAACTTACTGAAATAAAAACTTTTATTAAAATACAAGCAACTTACTGAAATAAAAACTTTTATTAAAATACAGAAATTAACTTAAATAACTTACAATTACTGAAAGTAACTTGAGCAGGCGCAAACTGCTGCATACATCTTGAATATTTTACAAAAGAGAATTTTCTCAGGGGAGAGGGGAGAGAGAGCTAATAGTGGTCTTGAAAGGCCCTTCCACTTTCTCAGTTTAACTTCGTTTAAATAGGCAAAGAAAAGTAACTGATCCGTGACTACACACTGAAAAGTGTACAGTAACTAATCCGTGACTACACAGTGAAAAGTGTACAGTAACTAATCCGTGACTACACAGTAAAAGTGCACAGTATAAAACTTTTGGCGCAGCTTTTCCCTGTAGATGAATAGTGAACAGTGAACAGTGACTTTTGAACAGTAACTTCTGTCGGTGTGAACAGTGAACAGTGACTTTTGAACAGTAACTTCTGTCGGTGGAAACAGTGAACAGTGACTTTTGAACAGTAACTTCCTGTTTGAATAATTATTCGGCAGCTTTTCTGTCAAGTATTGGACAGTAGTGACTGAAGCTGAATAATTATGCAAAAGGATCTTGAGCATCTGGTGACTGATATTCATATGGACTTTTACTGGAGGAACCAACTGAAACTTCAGAGCATTGGTCCTCATCTTTGGCTGAACCTTCTGTTGACTTTTCATCTTGGGCTTCTGCCTTGGCTTGGGCTTGGGCTTGGGCTTGGGCCTTGATGAACTGGTTGAACATCTTGAGCAAATCTTCACTATTTGGGCTGGAAGATTTGGCCTTTACTTTGGATTTACTGGAGGAAGGTCTTGTTGATTTTGACTGTGAAGAAGAAGCTAGAGCAAGCTTGGATGACTGATAGGGGTCCATGGGGACCTGTTGAATAGGAGCAATTGGGCTCTGCTTAACTGGAGTAGGAACTTTGACTGGAAATTCCGCTTTTACTTGTTCAATGACTCTGGGATGCTTGAAAGTATCCCACCATTTGACAAAGTGGACTCTGGCTAGAATGTTATTGGACAAACTGTATTGCCATTTGAAAATCCATGGGACTTTGTATTTACTAATAAATAGAAGTAATATGGGGAACTGACTATTATGAGCATTTACTTTGAACTGGGAAGAAAAATAATTAACTTGGTCCATAAGTTCGATTGGAAGAATATCAGGAATTGCTCCATGATAATTCCACCATCTTAAGAACCAGGATGGAATAACTGACTTGAACTTGTGGTCAAAGCAGAAAAACCACGAGTGTGTAAATGACTCATTTTGGTGAAGGATGACTTTAAACCAGGACTCCATATAATCATAGTAATTATATTGGAGAGAATGACCAGGAAGAGTTTTCAAGAGAGAAGGATGACCCCATTCATCAAGAGACACAAAATTATGAATATACATTGAGTGATAAATAATTTTATTAGTATTGACTCTATCATAAATTGGTTTGAAAACAACTGACTTATGTTTTAATAAAATATCTTTATAGAAAGTAATTGACTTTTCTGGATGGTGAGGAACAAAATGCCATCCAGGAGGGAAGAAATGACTTACCAGATCAATTGGATCTTGAATGTTTTTGTGGGCTGACTCTTTAAAAAAGAGATTATGAATTAGGGGTTTTTGGACATATTCTGTCCTTGATGACTTGAAGGTAGACATTTGAAGTTGACTAGCTGACTCTGAAGCAAGAGCTGAGGAATATGACTGTCTTGGGATTGTACCAAGAGATTGAAACCTGTTTATTAGGGTAAGGGGAGGAGCAAGAGAAAGCTGTTTCTTGCTGGAAGACTCCTTCTTACTGGATGACATCTGAAAAGAGCGAGATTAACAATAACTAAGAGTAGTTAGATGACTTTGTAAGAAACAAATTTCATTTTGGAGGTAACAGATCATCTCAAAACGATGTCTGATTAAATAGTCAGTAGCTGGAAGATTTATGGAAAGATTCTCAATTTCTGACCAAAGGGTTTTAATGGTTTTACTATATCTGGTTATCCTGTTTCTGTAGTGGAATATAGGAAAGGGCATTATGGCTTCCCCTGTAAAAATTCCCTGGTAAGAAAATCAGGAATGGAATTTTAACTACCTTTAATATATTCGATATCAAAATCAAATATGCTTAAGATGGCTTGCCATCTAGCAAATATTTGCTTACTAGCTATATTCTGAACGTCTTTTTGTAAAACATATTTTGCGCTTTTACAATCGACTCTGACTAAAAATCGTTGATTTAAAATATCATCTTGAAATTTACTAATACATAGTACTATAGATAAAATTTCTTTTTTAATAGTGCTATAGTTTACTTGTGCAGAATTCCAGATTCCTGAATGAAAACGAACAATTTGTTCAGGAGAACTGGGATTGACTTTCTGTAAGAGGATACCTCCGTAACCAACATCAGAAGCATCAGTTTGAATAATTTTGAATGAATTTTCAGTAGGGATGCCAAGGCAGGGCAAAGTCTTGACATATTGTTTTAGCTCTTTGACTATAGCAGTGTGAATAGAAGACCAAGGAGGAGGGTTGTCTTTTAGTCTCTCGAAGAGGGGTTGACACTTCTTCCTAAGGTCTTTATAGAATTCAGCAATATAATTGAGAGATCCTAAGAACCTCTGTAACTGATTTTTATCATGGATCTCATCTGGGAATTTATCCGCAAATAAAATTGACCTGTTAATTGGGATAATTGTTCCCTGATGAATATGATAACCTAAAAATCTGACTTTAGTTTGAAATAACTCTATCTTAGAGGCAGAGATGACTAAACCATTATGTTTAATTATTTCTAGAAAAGTTTTCAAATGTTTCCAATGTTCATCTATAGACTGGGAGAATAGAAGAGCATCGTCAATGTAAACAATTGAAAAATGGCTGTAAGGATTAAATATTTCATTCATTATATTTTGAAATTCACTAGGTGCATTCTTTAATCCGAATGGCATTACATTCCATTCGTAATGACCAAAGGGTGTGGTAAAGGCAGTTTTATACCTATCTCTAGGGTTTATTTGTATCTGCCAAAAACCACTCTTTAGATCAAACTTAGAGAATATAACTGCATTACTAAGTCTTTTGATTAAGTCTTTTTTATTAGGTATTGGATACCTAATCCATTCTAAGACTTCATTTAATGGTTTGTAATTAATAACTAACCTAGGAACTCCTCGTTCTATTTCAGAACTTTTATTAACATAAAAGGCTGAACAAGACCAAGGTGACTTACTTTTACTAATGATTTTATTTTTTAATAAATCATTTACTTCCTTTTTACAGACCTCTAAGAGTTCTGCATTCATTTGAATTGGTCTAGACTTAGTTGGTATTTTACTCTCATTAAAGTCTTTGACATAAGGTAAGTTGACTATGTGTCTCTTCCTATACCAGAAGGCACTAGGTAAGGTAGAACAGACTTCTTGTTCTAAAGCATTTTTAAATTGTTCAATCTTCTGACTAAGCTGTTTACTAGCTAGGTTCTCTTCAATTCTTTTATATTTTACTTCTTCTTTAAGGTAATTAATTTGTCTTTCTTTTTGATTAACTAGGTTAATTGACAAAGCAAAATTTTTTAATCTTTTTAACTGAATAGATTCAGGTTTATTTAAAAATTTAAACATTACCTGTTGACCTAAAGGTTTAGTAGATATCCCTTTAGTATTAATACTAAATGGATACAGTAAATAGAGAAAGGGTAATCCTAGAATTACTCTGTCTGTCATATTTTTTACTAAGACAAAAGATGTTTTAAAGCAAACTTTGTCTTGACATATGTGAACTTTAGGCAACTTATAATTTACTCTTAAATTACTTCCATTAGCAGCGCTTAATCTTTCAGTAGTTTTGTGATAGTATTTAGTAGGAATTATTCCTTCTTGAATACAATTCACATCTGCTCCTGAATCGACTAAGGCAATGGCTTCTAATTCATAGCTATTAATAATTAACTTAACTTTAACCTGCCATTTCTGTATGTTAAGTTTTTTAATTGTATTTAATTTACTACTATCTTGACTTATACTTACGCTCTTTTCAGATTTGCCTGAAGAAGACTCATCTGATGACTGATCATTTTTTTCTATCTTGGTGAATTGATCATTTATTTTTAATATTGTTATTTCATCTTCTAATTATTTATCTTTAACCTTTAATTCTTTTATTTCTTTCTTAACTAGATTTATTTCTTGTTGTAAGTCTTGTAGGGTTACTTCTTTTTGTTTATCTTTTTTAAATCTTTCTAATGTGTTATTTAAGCTTATTACTGGTTTATTATTTTTAGGTTTACTATCATTCCATAGGTTTCTAAGTTTACTAATATACTGTCCTTTCAACTCTTCATTCTCTATTTTACTAATTAACTCTATCAGGACCTTTTCTTCTTCTTGATGTTTAGTAATAACATTTAACTTACAACAATTGTCATTACATCCTATTTTAATATCTTCATCTTCACTCGGGTAGTTACTAGATGAACTAGATTCAGAGTTATGTTGACCATCAGACTTATCTCTATCTGACTCATAACTAGTTATATTAGTTAATTTAAATATTTCAAATATCCTATTTTTATCTTCTTCAGAAATTTGTAATTTATTAACTTTCGCTTTTGACCAACATTCATTCTTATAATGACCCTTTTTACCACATTTGTAACAAATAACATCTTTATTAGATTTAGTATGCTTATACGGCTTACTGGAGGGTTTACTCTTAGGTTTGCTATAAAAATCATTATTATTTTTTCTGTAGTGTTTAGTCTTATACTTGTATTTCTTATGTGACTTATATGGATTAAATGTTTTAATACGATTTCTTTTACTAGGCGCGACTGATGGTAAACCATACTGTTCGCAAAAATTTCCTAACTCGTATTTAGCTCTATGTTTATCACTTTTAGCTTGTTTACTAATTTTTATATCAATGCACATTCTTAATCCTTCTTTTTGAATAGTACTAATGATATCTCCGTAGGTTAACTTATTGTATTCTATTTGACCTGTAGGTTGACTAAGTACATCTCTAATCTTATGAGCAAAAAGACTAGGTAATCCATTAATAAATTTTTCTTTCCAAAAAGGGGCGGTACAATCGTCCCTAACCATGACTCTAGTTGTGAAGACATCTTTGTACCATCTAAAATCACTAAGTGTTGGGCAACTTAGGTTACTGAGTTGATCATGGATCCTAGAGTGAATGTCACTAGGTGTTCCAATGAAATGTTTAATAATAGTGTAGATTAATGTGTTAATTCCATCAGGTATTCCTGATCCCAAATTTTCATCGAAAATAGGAAAGTTATTCTCATCTAACTGGACAGCATGTTTAATGCTTTCTCGCAGTTCTTCTGAGAGATACTTATCCCACCATGAGTTTAGCATTCCTGTAAAACCAGATGCTAAAATATCAACAATATCTGACTGGGAATAGTCTAAGTAATTTGTAAGATAACTATTTGCAACCATTGACATATGATGTAATTTTTGTAGAATATTATGTTCACTTAGACCATCTATATTCCACTCATATAACTTTTTAGCTTCAACAGAAAATTGGTTATCCAGGTTCCTTTCTTCAAACTGAAGGTCAGGCGGACTAGGACGTGTATACCAATTCTTTGTGACTGAAACCTCATTATTAGATTTGTTATTGTATTTTAATTTATTTATATTAAATTGACTTTCTAAATTAGCAATTTCACTATCTGAGGAGTCTGAAGAAGACTCTGCAGTGGAGGATTTATCTTCATTTTGATTGTTAATGACTTGAATAGAAGAACCTTCTTCTTTCTTAGCTTCTAGCTTAGAAAAGATTTCTTCTAATTTTTTAATATTATCTTTATCCTTATTAGTTTTTAATCCTAGTTTACTCCTATTGCTAGGTAGTTTGACTATGGGTGTTTCAAGACTTTTACTAGACTTAGAGGGTTTCTCTGCAGGATGACTTTCAACTATAGCTTCGATTTTATCTAACTGTTTACCAATGGTTTTTAAGCATTGATTAGTATAATTATTTTGTTCTATGACCTTTTTAAATTCAGTATTATCACTAGGTACCTTAAAAGGCGAAGCTTTTATTACTGTCTCCTTATGTTCTATATGTATAGTTTCTAAAGGAGGATGACTAGATGTAATTTCTTTATTATCACTAGTTTTCCATTTACTTTTAGTAATTGTATTTACCTTTTTATAATAATTTTCTAAGTAATCAAAGAAATTAATTTCACTTCTTATTTCATTCATAAATGACTGCCAAGAGTAAAGAATTCTTTTTCTTTTACTTTCCGAGTAATTATTCTTATATTCTTTCCTTTTTGACTTGTTATGTTTTGAATTAAATTCATCATAAAGTTTTACTAAGTCAAATTTAAATTCAGTTTTAATTGTTAATAACTGTGGGTTAATTGGCGTACTTACTTTAAAATCTGTTTGTGTAGGTGACTCGTTGGAGGACTCTACTTCTTCTTCTTCCTCTTTGCTTCCAAAGGGAGGGTGTCTGCTGTATCTAGCTTTACTAATTTGCGGCGAGGACTCAACTCCTTTTAACTTAGTTCTAGTTTTAACCGGGTTGATGAAGTCTATATCATTTTTGTAAATATTTGACATGTTTTCTCCATCTATGCTATGCCTAGAGGGAGTTTTACTATGTTTTCTAGAAGTACTTCCTAGACTGGTAGTAATACTTCTATTATCAAAGCTATGCCTAGAAGGTGTATTTCTTCTTAGATCTTTAAAGCTTATGTTGACTGTGCCATCTGTATTTTGTTGAATAAATTCTAAATCATCAGCTTCATTTACTATGTTTTTCTGATAGTTTTCATTATTTAGTAACCAACTATCTGGAAGAGTAACTTCTTCCCAAATGACTGGCCTAGGTATTCTGATATTAGCATTATCAGTGCTACTTTTAATAAGTAAAGTTTGACCATTTGGACTTTTAACTAATGCCTGTGCATTTAAATTAGTTTTCATACACTTATAATATATTCTATATATAAGTGCTACTGTATGACTTCCTTCCAACATTTCTGTGAAGGCACCTGTAGTTTTAATATTTAAGGTGACTGCTTTAGTAATATGTGGGTCACTGAGACTTAAGGTAAAATCATGATAACAGTTAAAATGAACTGGTCCATCATTTAATCCAGTTTCTAGTAATCCCATAATACTAGTTCTAAAATCTTTAAATCTAGCATCTCTCAATCCTAAGATTATAGACGCATTTTTACCTTTAATTGTTAATGGTTTTACTGCAACTTGGACAAGTCCTATGTGAATAAAGTTGTGATCTCTAGATCTATGTTCTTTCATAGATTCTTTACTAAGTAGGCTACAAGACTCGTACTCCTTAGTTAAGGCGTAGACTTGTTCAACCGTTTTACTTTCATATCTGTAATAAAGGATGACTGTAAAACACTTTAAAGAAATTTGAGTCATGAGTCGATTGTTTAGAAGTAGCTCTTCAGTTAGCTCACGGTCTTCTTTGACAACTATACCAAATATAGTTAATGAAGAAGAACACGAATATCAAGATTTAGATATTGATTTAGGTAACTGGAATATACCTAAAATACTTATATATATATATATATATATATATATATATATATATATAACCTCATTATACTAACATTAATTAAAATATAGTTTACACTTATTTTTTAAAATTATTTAATCAAAAACATTTCGTTTTCGTTTTCGTTTTGTTTAGTTTTATTTTTAATTTTTAAACTATTTGAGTTCTTTCGTCTTTAATGAACTTGTTACACCGTTTAATATTTTTTTAAAAATAGATTTAATTAAAGATAAAAATATAACTAATTTATCAAGTAAAAATAATTTATCATCCTCAGTAACTTTTTATCCATATTAGATAAAAAAATTTAAATTTCGAACTCGTCTTATGTAGAATAATTTAAAAAGTATAAATTTCCGATCAAACATATAAAAAAGTTCAATACTTAGCTCTTTTCTATGTTTCAAATGTCGTGTTTGTCTATTTTTCAGCTTCTAAGTGCAGAAGCCTACAGGAGCAACAATTTTCTCGAAAGTACCAGTATCGAATCCACAAAGAACTTTGTTAGCACAATTAAAATGTTGTAAATAGTGTAAATTGAAAGTGAAGATTGTAAGAGTTTGATTTGTTTAAAAAATGATTTGAGATGTTTTTTTTTAAACTTTTATTTTAATGTAAAAGATGGAATAGTCTAAACACTTAGCTCATTTCCTTTAATAAAATCTCTATTTATTTTTTCTTTTTAATACTCAATCAATTCTCAAGGTAAAATGAAATTGATTGAAAAATGTTGCAATAATTTTTGTGTTTGAATCTAAAAATATATTTGTGAATTGACAATAAAGTAAATTAATATTTTCAAACCCTTGCAATGCAATGGATCTAAGTCTTATTTGTGACAAGGAATCTTGTTTAACAAATAATCAGAGATTTGTATAATTCTAAGATTTGAACTTTATATTTATTATTGATCAATTTGAAACAACCGCTTAAGTTCAATTTAAGAAAAGAAATAATTAGTTTCATCTAAAATTGGATTGGAGCTTTATGTGTTAGATTAGACCAATGAGAATTAGCTTATCATACTTGGACAATATTTAGACATGATTATGAATTTTTAAAAATTTTTTAAAAATAAAATTATACTAAGAATTCTAAAGCGTAAGAAATTTAACAAATAACGTAAGTAATAAAATCGGCCATTAAGGTAGTATATGTAAGCGATAAAATAAGTGTGAAAGTAAGCGATAACTCAGCCATCAGGTGGACAATTGAGAATAGTGCAAATACTTGAATTAATGTAAATATATTGATGAACAAAAAATAAATTGCAAGTGTTTGTAGTTAAACTAAGAATGAAAAATAAAAACTAAGTAATAAAAATTAAAATTTTGAAAGTGTTTTTGTCTCTCAAAAATAAAAATTCACTGTCTAATTTTTCTTCTCTCAAAATAATACTCAACCTACTGATTCTAACTTAAAACAAAAAAACTCTCATTTTCTATCTTCCCTATCCTCCTATTTATAGACAAAAGAGAGAGAATCCGAGAGAGATACACGGGATAGAGAAGAGAGAGAAGAAGTCAAAGAAGTGGCTGACATAATTTGTTTCAGGGCAAATCTACCCTTACCGATGCTTTTACCGAATTGTTTACCGAAAGTCAAAAAACGACATCGTTTTAAAAAAAAAATTATCTGAAAATTTGTAAAGCCAAAAGCCAAAATTTAAAAACCCACTTTCAAACCCAACCAAATTATTTTCGTCCGAAGAGAGAGAGAGACGGCAACCGTCGCTCCCCCTCCGGGCGACCACCGCTCCCACTTCCGGCCACCGCTGCTTCCCCGTACCAGGTAACATTCTCTCTATCCCTCTCTCTGTCTCTCTCTATTTCGATTTAATCTGCTGCTTGTGAATACAAAAGATTTAATCTGCTGCTTGAAACCTTCTCAGTTCCTTTTCCATCTTAGATTTATGGGTTTGTGCAGAAATGCTTCTAAAGTTCCATGCCCAGATCAAAACAGACCTTGCGAAGCTGCTGTTGAAGCATCTTTGAGATGGGTTTTTGATTTTTATCTCTGATTAATCGAGGTATTTTCATCATTTCTCTTGTTAAACTGTGTGTGTTCTGTTTTCTCAATTCTATTGAGTCAAATTTATAATTTCTTGTGGAAGTGCACACCAAGTGTTTGTGAAAATACCTGAGAGAGAATAGAAAAGAGGAATCTAGCTATCCTGTTATCACCATATCAGTATGAAAGATTTTCCTTCTTGTTTTGGTGAAAATAGAGTTCAAGTTGCTGAAAAGAGGTAGGAGCTTGGCAGGGGCATGGCCAGCGGAAGGAGATGGGGCAGGGGCAGAGGCAGGATCATGGGAATAGGCAATGCATATGCCCAAATTTTGAGAGCAAACTTTTGGATGATTCTGGTTGAAAATCTGGTGAAAGTATGAATGTTAATTCAGTATTGGGGATTTGTGTGTAAATCAAGAGTAATGAGTTATGTTTATTGTTTACAAATTTGTGATTGTTTAATTTTCTAAGTTTTACATAGTACTTGATTTTCTTATGGATACATGATTTCAAATTTAATTGGCAAATTTTATTATACTTGATAAAATAAAAGGAGATAGCTATCGCAGATGTTCTGTCAGGGATGTATGGAAGTGTTGGAAATGCCATTATTATTATAATTCAACTCTGCTTTGCTGGTATCATTGTGATATGTTTGGATGAACTTCTTAAAAAAGGATATGGTTTGTCTGGTTTTACAATTCATAATTGAAAAGCATTATTTGACAGGTTAATATGAGAACATTATTTGGAAAGCATTTAGTCCCACCACAATTAATATGCCCCGTCAGTCATAACAATTCTTCTTGACAGATTAGCTATTGCGTTCGCATGCTTTACTCCATACTTGAAATAGACTCATAAAATCATTATTGTATTTTCATCATTACTATAGAAACTAAAAGTAGAAGTCTAACACATGGAAAATCATCCCATAATAGATGCTGCATATGGCACAAGACAAATAGAAACTAAAAGTAAAAGTGAACACATGGACAAATGATACGAGGAAGCTGTTATCTAGGAATAAGGTAAAATCCATACAAATATACAATCAACAGCACCTAAAATCCCAAAATCCAACCCCATGCCCATCCTCTGAGGAGGGGAGACCGAGCTGTATGCCCAAAAACTAACATTGTAGCCCAAAAACTAAAAAAACCACAACGTAACCATAAAATAGTTGCATGCCTATATGCCCAAATGGTGTCTAACAAAAACCAAAAGACCTTCACAAGCCCATCTCATGATTGGGCATATTCATTGCCTCTTCCCATGATCCTGTCTCTGCCCCTGCCCTTGCCCCTGCCCCTTCCCCTGCCCCAGCTCCTTCCGCTGGCCATGCCCCTGCCAAGCTCCTGCCTCTTTTCAGCAACTTGAACTCCATTTTCATCAAAATAAGAAGGAAAGTCTTTCATACTGATATGGTGATAACAGGATAGCTAGATTCCTCTTTTCTGTTCTCTCTTAGGTATTTCCACAAACACTTGGTGTGCACTTCTACAAGAAATTATAAATTTGACTCAACAAAATTGAGAAAACAGAACACACACAGTTTAACAAGAGAAATGATGAAAATACCTCGATTAATCACAGATAAAAATAAAAAACCCATCTCAGAGATGCTTCAACAGTAGCTTCGCAAGGTCTGTTTTGATCTGGGCATGGAGCTTCAGATGCATTTTTGCACAAACCCACAAATCTAAGATGGAAAAGGAACTGAGAAGGCTTCAAGCAGCAGATTAAATCGTTTGTATTCACAAGCAGCAGATTAAATCGAAATAGAGAGAGACAGAGAGAGGGATAGAGAGAATGTTACCTGGTACGGGAAAGCGTTGGTGGCTGAAAGTGGGAACGGTGGTCGCGCGGAGGGGGAGCGGTGGTCGCCGTCTCTCTCTCTTCGGACGAAAATAATTTGGGTGGGGCTGAAAGTGAGTTTTCAAATTTTGGCTTTTGGCTTTACAAATTATCAGATAATTTTTTTTTTTAAACGATGTCGTTTTTCAACTTTCGGTAAACAATTCGGTAAAAGCATCGGTAAGGGTAGACTTACCCTTTGTTTCATCATGCCCAATTGCTTTTACCAAAAAATGTTAGCATGCTTTTGTGTGGGTCAAAGAAGGGAGGAAGACTTCCTCACCACAAAATGTCTTCTGTCTCATGTCCAATCGGTGTAATATTTTGCCCAATCGATCCAGATTTGGACAGTGTATTTGTTTTATTTGTTTCTTACGTTCTTGATCTTGGTTTAACTTTTCTTTGAGCCTTTTGATTTCTCTAATACTTTTTTTTTATCTGCAAAACTATTAAAAATACATTCGTAGAAAAAGATAATTAATTTGAACAAATAAAATGCGAAATAATGCTAAGGAATTCGATCAATAATTTATAATAAAATGTGTGAATCATTCAATAAAAACAAAAAACTCAAAAACTTAAAAAATATAAAATTTAGATCAAATGAAAAAAAATAAAGTAAAAATTATTTTTTCGTTCTTAGTGAACTTTTGTCCAAATTATATAAAAAATTTAAAATTTTCAGATTCATGTTGTCAAGAGGAATAAAAAAATTATAAAATCTTGATTAAATATATTAAAAAGTTTACTAGAAATGAAAGAACTCAAAATCAGAACAACTAAGAATTTCAAAATAAAGCTAGACCAAATATTTTTTTTTTAATCATATAATTTTTTAATTAAGTATTGGGAAAGTTTTGGGTTGTGTTTGGAACTTGGAGGAAAAAAAAAGAAAGAGAAAGTAGAAAAAAGTAATCAAAATGAAGATTTTGAGAAAAAATATATTTTTTTTGGTTTGTTTTGTATGAAAATTAAATTAAATAAAAATAAAATATTTTTTTATTTGTTTTAAAAGAAATATAAAATACGATGATAAGACAACTTAAATAATACGCATATCGTAAAAAATAAGAGAAAAAATAAAAATTTAATTTAATTTTGTTTTTAATGTTTTTTGATTTCTAAAATTCTTTAATCAAGAAGAATCGAAAAAAGTACGAAAGAATAATAATTATTCCAACACAAGATTTTATTTTTTATTTTTTATTATAAAGTAAAAAGTCAAGAATATTCTACGTTTTTTTTACATCTCCAAAAATCCATTTTTTTTCTTTTCGTAAAAGCAACATAAAATTTATTGAAGGAGCCAAACGAAATTACTTCTTACTTATTTTTGTTTTTATTTTTTAAAAAATATAAAATTTTGATCTAACGACAAAAAAAATTAAAAATCAAAAGACATAATTTTTGTAGGTAAATTTCACTGACCTCCCCTTAGATTTACAAATATAAACATCTCTCTTATAGTTTATAAATAACATTGATCTTTCTTATTTTAAAAATTAATATCAAGATTCTTCATATAGCTAATTTTTATACAAAATGTCAGCATTGCTCTTTGGGTTAGTGCTTTAAAATATTTGTTTATCAATATATTAATTAAAATAAATACAAATTTTTTCTCCTCAAAACACCATTTATTTGTAAACTACTATATTTTTATTTTTTTATTAAGTAGTTTTTTAAAAAATAATTGATCGAAGCAAATTTTTTTGTATAAGTACTTATAATAAAAATTTAATTAAAATTTTTTATTATCAATAAAAAAAATTATAAAAAAGTAATCTAAATATTTTGCGTTTTAACTTCTCATAATCTAAATATACTTCAAAAATAAACTTTGTTATTATTATTTTTTTAAAAAAGAGAGAATATTTATTTATTTTAATTGGTGTATTGAGTTTTTTTTTAAAAGACCTAAGTCAAAGAAAAATATTGTCATTTTTGTACAAAAATTAGCTTTATGGAGAATTTTGGCATTAATTTCAAAAGTAAGAGAAATCAATGTTATTTATGAAACTATATGGAACATATCCGTATTTATCAGAAACCTCAAGGGAGGTCAATGAAATTTACCCTCTTTTTTTTTTGACTTTTTTCCTTTCTGCCCTTTAGCTTTTTTTTCTTCTTCTTCTTTTTCGCAACTTTGAAAAAGAAAAGTAGACAAAGCAGTCGAAAGA
>BRYE01000009.1:1290000-1292500 GCA_030159115.1 Actinidia arguta var. hypoleuca | reverse complement strand
ATCACAAAACTGGTCTCAGAATTTGAAAAATAAATGATTTTAAGATTCGATTTATACGCTCAAGTGAATTTGAATAATTTATTTTAAGTTGTTTTTTTTCAAATTATGGGACTGTAAGGTTTCTCAATCACTAATGGGTTATTGATTCAGATAATGTCTATATGCAACAGTTGTGATAAGAATACTTTATGAAATATCATATAAAATTTTTTACTTACAAATACTGTGAGTACTATATTATTATTTGTGTGCGAGCTTATATTTCACGTGAATATGAACCAATTCAATAAATGATTGGTGGAGTATCCGAGCTCTATGCTATGTATAATAGTATAATAGATGAGAGGATTTGGGTAGGTGACACAATGTCTTCACTCAAAAATCAGGTTGAATGGAAATTTGCAGCCATGATTGGATTATGTATGTATTATTTATTCTAAAAAGTTCAAAATCATATATTCATCCATTTTTTTATGACGAAAATATATGAATCGGGTTATAAATATTTAATCAACTTAATTTTTTAATATATAATTTACTTGTTGAGTCTTGCAAGATAAACGGCTTTGATCGCATATACAGCTCCAAATCCCTTCATTCCCTTAGTTGAAGGGATTTATATAAGTCAAAAGACGTGGAAATCAAAACAAAAATGGCCTTTACTGTGGGATCTCCCGTATCTTTACTTGAAAAATGATAGATACACACCCAAAAATGGGTGTGTACCAGCCACACCTAAAATGGCTTCTCACAAATAAGTGGGATCCGTCCTAATTAGTTTTTTTTAGAAAATCTTAATTAGGGCGGGTTCCCCTTATTTGTGAGACAAAAAAATAGGTGTGGCTCATACACCTATTTTTTGGTGTGTACCTATCAATGCTCAACTTTACTTTCGGATGGCATCTTCAACAAATCTTAGAATCCGAGATATATTGAGGCAAAATGATTTCGATTCTTAAATATATATATATATATTCCCCCCCAACCCCCACCCCACCCCACCCCCACCCACGGTTTCTTATTTTCCTAACTCAATTAAAAAGAGGTTTTTCAACTCCATTTTTCTCTTCTTATTCTTTCGTTTCTTTTCTTTTCTGCTTTTAATTGTTTGGTTTAGTATTGCAAAATAGTTTGTAGAAAATTTGTTTGGTTGATAGTTTTCAAATTTATTTTCAGAGAATTCCTAAAAAAAGAACACTTTTTAAAAAAATATTAAAAGTTTTTTCAAATTCTAAAAATTATTTTCGGTAATAAATAAATAATATATAAAAACAAGATTTTTTTTATTCTAAAAAAGTATTATACAAAATTACTTTGAAAACTGAACAAAACAGTATACTAACATCTTAGATTTTAAAGGCATTGATAGACCATCAAGTTCATTACTCTTTCGGTCTCATTTTGTTTGTTCTTTTGGTTTGGTGTTCCGAATTTTTAAAGAAACATCTATTTAATATTAAATTCAAAATTAAATAAAAAAGTAGTTGTTTTTTAGATTACCTCTATATTCACACTTTCAAAAGTATTTATGACCATTTGTAAATTATAGTTTAAGAAAATTAACAAGTTTTATACTTTAATTTTTTAAATAAATAAATATTTTCAAACATCTCAAAATAGAAAATCAACAAATAAATTAGGATATAATAAGTACTTAATTTGGACTAATCAAGAGTTAACATCATAATTGACCAAGTGATATTGATACCTTTTTCCTTCTGTTACCTCCATATTAAATGGGAATGGATAAGGACATGGCTTTACATCTATGGTATCATACTCAGGCCATGTTTGTTTTGGAGATTGAATTTGGAGGATTAGAAATCCAGTCGGATTTAAGGTTGGATAACAAATCCAGTCGGACTAAGTCGGATTACTAATCCTGTGAAATTTTAATATGCACTTGTTTGTTTTGTAATGGATATGAGTGTTGGATTAAATACTTTTGTTCACGTTTTCCACAATTGCCCTCAGATCATAATTTTAAAATAATACTCTTTTTAAAAGATTTTCTAATTTAAAAAGATTATGCACCAATTTGTCATATCATTCTATATAACAAATATACTAGTAGTAAAATTCGTGCTATGAAAGGGGAATTTATTTCAAATATAAAAATTAATTTTATTTTAATTAAATCATACTTTTATTAAGTAATATAGGTAAGTTAAACTCGTTTTGTTAAACAAATAATTTTTTTTTCTTTACTTTTCTCTTCAAACAAAAAAAATTAGTAAAGACCAAAAAATATTCGAAATAAGATTAATCTATTTTTTATTATCCTTAATGTATTTTTTTTTAAAAAAATATTTATTTTTACTTGTTTGACCCCTCTATTTAAAATAATTTTTTTAAATAAGACTTATTATTTTTATTTTTTAACTTTAAAAATGAAATAAGAAAGTAAAAATATGTTGAATTGATAAGATTTAAATACATGATCATTGTTAAAAAAATTCATATTTAATAATAAAATTATTTAGATAAATCATAGTGTCGT
>BRYE01000009.1:1277500-1285000 GCA_030159115.1 Actinidia arguta var. hypoleuca | reverse complement strand
ATATGTTTCTAACCCCCTTGCACGTTGGCAACTTGCAAGCCAATTTCCAAATGGTTCACTACCATCATGAGGGGTGGGTGTCCATGCGTGAAGCATACATCAGGACGAAAGTCAATTCCATGCCCTCAAGTCGGCAAAACTTTTACACTACAATATAGATATAGATATAGATATAGATATACTAACAGTATTCCGTATAGAAAAAAGAAAGATAAATTTTTACGTATCCATGTTAAAAAATATTGTGTTCAAAAATTATATAAAAAGATAATATAATTTATTAAGAACATAAATAGTTAATACAAAAAGAAAAAAAAATAGTGATAGATATTAAAAAAAATAAAAAATAGGTATCAAGAAATTTTGTTAGTTCTTTATGGATTAAAAAATAAAAAAGTAAAGATTAAAATTTATTCCTGACCGTTTGGGTCAGTTGAATCAGACTATAAAAAAAAATTAACTTCATCGAAAAGTTTGAATTATCCTTAGCTAGTTGCCTGTTTAAAATCAACAAACGTACACGTGACTCACAAAGGTAGTGTTAAGGGTGTTGATCCTAACATCCTTTATAAAGAAAATGAATCAGGTATATTCTTCTTCAGTTTTTGATGTGAGACATTTTTAATTATTGATGTAAATATCATTTTTCCATTATTTTCCTTCTCAAATTTATTCAAATTGTTTAGATCGAGTCGTGCACACTACTGAAAAGTAGTTAGATCATGTTGGAGGATATGGTTAAAAAGTGAGGCCTTTGAAATAGAAATTTTACATTTTTGCAACAATTTAGAGAACTTGTATGTAGTAGGAGTATTGATGGATTTGCTCTAATCAATCACAACACTGGTCTCAGAATTTAAAAAAAAAAATTTAATTTTGGAGTAAATGATTAAGATTCACTTAGTTAGGTGTGACTTACATGCTCAAATGAATCTGAATAATTTATTTTAAATTGTGAAAAAAAAATTCGTTCAAATTATGGGACTGTAAGGTTTCTCAATCACTAATGGGTTATTGATTCAGATAATGTCTATATGTTACAGTTGTGATAGGAATACTTTATGAAATATCGTATAAAATTTTTCACTTACAAATAGTGAGTATTATATTATTATTTGTGTGGAGATTATACTTCACGTGAATATGAACCAATTCAATAAATGATTGGTGGAGTACTCTATGCTATGTATAATAGATGAGAGGATTTGGGTAGGTGACACGCGGTCTTCACAGAGTATATAATCCATTCAAAAAATCAGGTTGAACGGAAATTTGCAGCCATGATTGGATTATGTATGTATTATTTATTCTCATAAGTTCAAAATCATATATTCATCTATTTTTTCGTGACGAAAACATTTGAATTGGATTACAAATATTTAATCAACTTGATTTTTTAACATATAATTTACTTGTCGAGTCTTGCAAGATAAACGACTTTGATCGCATATACAGCCCCAAATCCCTTCATTCCCTTAGTTGAAGGGATTTATATAAGTCAAAAGATGTGAAAATCAAAACAAAAATCCCCTTTACTGTGGGATCTCCCGTATCTTTACTTTCGGATCGTATCTTCAACAAATCGTAGAATCCGAGATTTATTGAGGCAAAATGATTTCGATTCTTTTATATATATATATATATATATATATATATATATATATTCCTTAGTTTCCTAACTCAATTAAAAAGAGTTTTTTCAACTCCATTTTTCTCTTCTTATTCTTTCGTTTCTTTACTTTTCTGCTTTTAATTGTTTGGTTTAGTATTGTAGAATAATTTGTAGAAAATTTGTTTGGTTGATAGTAGAAAAGTAGTTATTTTTTAGATTATCTCTATTTTCACACTTTCAAAAGTATTTATGACCATTTGTAAATTATAGTTTAAGAAAATTAACAAGTTTTATTCTTTAATTTTTTAATTAAATAAATATTTTCAAACATCTCAAAATAGAAAATCAACAAATAAATTAGGGTATAATAAGTATTTAATTTGGATTAATCAAGAGTTAACATCATAATTGACCAAGTGATATTGATACCTTTTTCCTTCTGTTACCTCCTCCATATTAAATGGGAATGGATAAGGACATGGGTTTACATCTATGGTATCATACTCAATTTTCTCTCTCCCTAAACAATCACATCAGCCTTTATAGTTTCAGATTGATTTATATTTATATTTATATTTTTTCAAATTTAATTCAACTTTCTTTTTCCAAATTATTATTTTTTTAAATTCAAGAGAAATCTAAATAGTATAAATTTTGATTGAAAGCTAAAAAAAATCATTAAAGATAAAAAAATACCTTCACTACCGATCGCAAATTATTGTGATGTTTTCATAACATTGTGTAACTAATAATACATGAAACGGTTAAACTGATGATAACCCAATAGATACTAATTAAGGAACACAATATATATGCCAAACAAATTTAAAATTTTAATATACATACGCATATTCCGATACACTAGATACATATTTTATACAATTTTTATTTTTTTCAATACACATTTAACTATCGCTCAGTGGGGTTAATATTTTTTCCCCATTAAAATAAGGGATAAATCATTTTTGGAAACATACAATCATGGACCCCAAAATGGCCAAAACCATTGACTGAGACCTGTTTGCTTGCAAGTAGCTCTACTTGGCTGTTTATGGACAAATGCCAGTGGATTTGGGGTACCAACAGCTTTAAATGTTTGACAAATAAGAATAATGCTGCGTTTACACACAAAAATATATAATATTTGTACAACAAACTCAAAACGACGTCGTTCTTTTTAAATAAATGCAAAACGACGTCGTTCAACTAAATATTCTGTATTTTTTTCTTAAATAGAACGACGTCATTTTGTATTTATTTAAACAAAACGACATTATTTTATATTGTTGTATAAATGTTGACAAATTCATATCTTATTTGTCAAATAAGGTATGAATTTGTGTGAATGCATAGAACTGTAATGTTTGAAATTGTACAATATCCAATCACAGTTGACCTTGCCTTGCGTTCTCTTTCATTCCACATGACAGTTGCCAACTGCCAAGCATGTTTCCAAACCACTGTTAAATAGTATTTGAGAAAAGTTACAAACACTGGCTTGCACGCAGTTATACAAAATTGATCCATTGAAATATATAATCGATCTCCCCTCATTTGAACATTGTTATCAATTTTAAAAATATATAATTTGGTCATTTCTAAATATAATTTCTGCGTTTGTCACTGGACATATAGACATTGCATACTATTATATGTCTTATATATTTAAATGAGATAATTGGTATAAATGTATGCAAATGTGTGTTAATAGCATTATTGATAGTTTTTGCACCGATTGTGAGGGGTGGGCCCAGATAGCTAGGTATTGGACCAGTCTACTCGTGACGATTTAATGTACTGGAGAAAGGTTAAAGTTGTAAAAACATATGAAAATGAGTGATTTCGTTTAGTTGTCAAGAATTTAGTATAGAAAGATATTTGTAGAAAAAAGGAATTAAAGTCAAATAAATGAAAAGGAAAATTAGTTTCTTGGATACGATCATTTGACAAAAGAAATTCGTATGAAAACGAAGAAGTGGTAGTCAAATTACGGAGGAAAATAGTTGGAAAAAAATTTATGCAAAATTTTGTATTTTTTCAGGATAAGTTTTGAGAGAAAACTAATCCTAGAAAAAATCCGTTAAAGATTCCAAAACTTTCGTCCTAATTGAACAATAAAATCTTTTCTTTTCCTGACTACTTGAACGGGACTACAAGTCCTAAAAATCATCAAATGTGAACATCATTTCAAAATTTTAACAGTAAGTCTCTAAATCCCAATTACATTATGAGCTGCCAAATGCATTTTCAAGCTACTTTCTTACCCCCAAAGACTTCCAAAATATTTTATCGAATAAATTATAAAACACTCATATGAGATTGGGAACGCTCGTAATGGAGTATTTTGTAATTTATTTGGTAAGATAGTTGAAGTCGTATCTTTTGGTTATTTTTTCAAGATCATAAGAGGGGTGCAACCTTTTGGATTGATCAACTTGACAATTTTGATTCAATAGTGAAGTTTTTAAGCTTATGCGGTGAACACAATATTAGAGTTGAGCAATCAAAACCCATCAAATTCAAGAGGAAAAAGTCACATACATAATAAAATGCAAAGAAAAAAATGCATACAAAAATTAATGTACAATCCAGACTCATAATGAGGTACAAAATTAATATTTTTTCTCCATTTTCACCCAATTTTCACTATAAATCTCCTAAAATTTTATTATAATTTGCTTAATTTTACTGTAAATCGCCATTAAATGAGATCACATATCGGACATGTGCTACAAATCTATCCAAAAATCCAACTTCCGTAACCACTAGAACTGATTAAGCGAGAAATTCAAAATACAAGGTTAAGATCGCGGGATGTAGGAACCAAAATCGAAGGTGAGGCAAACTATAGGGAACAACTTTGTAAGTTACCTTTTATATATTTATACATATCACATGCATACATATCTATCCTTGTTAAACTAGAAACAAATACCAAACTAAGTAGAACGGCCAGCCGGAGAAATTTTCCGGTTGCCGGATATTTTGCACCGGCAGAGAGGGCAAGAGTTGTGGAGAGAGAGCCACGTGGCGATGCAATTCGCGTGGTACACGTGGCCGCACGGGATTTGCTTAGCAATTGTGGCTGATTTGAAGCCTTCCATGCACACAATACAATTAACACCCAGTGGGGCAGCAACAGTAGTTATAGCCATCTCTTGTGACATACAGCTCTTTTGATGTGTTGGTGATGAGAGAGAAACTAAATCTTTGGCACTATGGTCTGAATCTTCCTCCATCTCCATGGTTAAAGCTAGGTCTAGGTCAAAGAAATGATCCATAGAGAATTGAGAGAGAGAAAGAGAGAGAGAGAGAGAGAGAGAGGGTTGTTGTTGTTGTTGTTGTGTGTTCACAAATCCACAACAAAGAAATAATAGAGAAACTTGGCTTTTGGTACATGGATGGTATGCTATATATATGCTAGCGGTAGGTCTCGTTCGATGCGTATGCAAAACTAATTTTTGAAATGATTTTTTTTTTTATAGTAGTTATTGTAATTATGAAGCGATTATCAACAGTTATATTTGTGTTCTTTTAAAAATATAAAAAAATATTTTTAACATAAAAAATATGAACCAATTTCAGATTGTGTCTAGTATCTACACCAAAAGGAGATATAAATATGAACCACAATTTAATTGTTTGACTTACCACCTTCACCAATGAGAGCTTGCCACATAATATAGTTGATGGTGATGCTAGGTCAGCTTTAAGCTCACTTTTATCCATTTTAATTAACGGTTAGTTACACTTTTCCCCTATTTTGGACCTACAAATAGAAAATTTTCTCCCATTGCATTTAACCTATAATAAACCATTTGCAATCAGAACCAATGTGGATTAGCGGTCTAGATTTATGACGGAAACTGCCTTGTGGGTCCACTTGACAACATGTGAAAAGTAAATAAATATTTTGAAAAATACGAATTAATTATTGGACGGTAATTAGTAAGACCGTTATATATTTTTGCTTTTAACCGTTTTTTTTTTTTTTTGTCATGACTCATTAATGACGTTTTTGTTTCAAATGCCAGCTGGTTGAAGAAAATAAAGTGCTTCAAGACATCTGACCCCATGTTAGAATATTTTACTACAAATAAAATTCTCTTTGACCATTCCTAATTTATATTGGTTTTAATACAATTCTGTTACAATATTATATATCTTGACACTATATACTATATATGTTTCATAGTTGACCTATATATATATATATATATATGAGTTTATACCAAGATATGAAAAGAGAAGTATAATTTTTATACAAATAGAGAGAAATTGATTTTATCTAGTTTTTGATATACGAACTATGAGACGAAATTTTATATATTTTTTTCGTGATTTGTTCATATCTTTCGATAGACATGAGCATTGAATGAAAAAAATAATAAACAATTGAATTGTATCTTTGAATTCAATATGTACATTCTGTTTCAACTTGGAAATAATCGATTTTAGATTAGTAGTACATAGAAGCGGAGTCAGAATTTAGATTTAATAGGGTCAATTGACTTCATTTATCCTAGTGTAATTCCGCCCATAATAGAACACACCTTAAAATCTCACACATCAAAACTTTTTAATTATATATTTTCTATACTATTTTATTTATTATAAGGAAATAAGCTTTTATTTCCTTATCTACGAAGTTCTCACGTTTTCAAAAAAAAATATTGTAAAATATGTTTCTAACCCCCTTGCACGTTGGCAACTTGCAAGCCAATTTCCAAATGGTTCACTACCATCATGAGGGGTGGGTGTCCATGCGTGAAGCATACATCAGGACGAAAGTCAATTCCATGCCCTCAAGTCGGCAAAACTATTACACTACAATATAGATATAGATATAGATATAGATATAGATATACTAACAGTATTCCGTATAGAAAAAAGAAAGATAAATTTTTACCTATCCATGTTAAAAAATATTGTGTTCAAAAATTATATAAAAAGATAATATAATTTATTAAGAACATAAATAGTTAATACAAAAAGAAAAAAAATAGTGATAGATATTAAAAAAAATAAAAAATAGGTATCAAGAAATTTTGTTAGTTCATTATGGATTAAAAAATAAAAAAGTAAAGATTAAAATTTATTCCTGACCGTTTGGGTCAGTTGAATCAGACTATAAAAAAAAATTAACTTCATCGAAAAGTTTGAATTATCCTCAGCTAGTTGCCTGTTTAAAATCAACAAACGTACACGTGACTCACAAAGATAGTGTTAAGGGTGTTGATCCTAACATCCTTTATAAAGAAAATGAATCAGGTATATTCTTCTTCAGTTTTTGATGTGAGACATTTTTAATTATTGATGTAAATATTATTTACCCATTATTTTCCTTCTCAAATTTCTTCAAATTGTTTAGATTGAGTCATGCGCACTACTGAAAAGTAGTTAGACATATATATTTAATTTTGCTTATAAAATAGAAGAGCCTAGATAAAATTTGTATTAAACAATAATGAATTTAGATTTTATAATTTTTTTCTATGTAAAAATGTAAGAATTTTTTTTTCAAGGAATATATAAGTAAAATAGTTTTCTAGTTTTTTTTTTAATTGCAATATTACACTTTGCTTACGAATGCGATTTTCAAAACGTTGTTATCAGTGTTTTAAAAATCAGACTGGATTAGCCGAATGAACTAGTTGGATCGTCAACCGGTCTTTTTTTTGGGGAAATCGATTTGTAAAACCTTTTAATTGTAATATGTGACAAACAACCAATCCATTAATAGTAGGAGTGAGTAAAATTAAAAACCGATTAAACTGCGAAATCGACCGAACCTGTTAGAATTGTACATTTGGTTCTTTTTTTTTACGATTCACTACACGGTTCTAAAAAATGAGTTTGGTAGCTCATGAAAGTTCAGTTTGATTCAA